>OX453076.1:13442951-13594329 GCA_949699795.1 Spicauda simplicius
GTGTAATTAAAGATAGAAATAAATCTGAAAATTAATATGGATGGATTATTATTTTTTTAATAAATCACGCGTACATTATTGTTCACAGAAAACTATATTTAATGCTTTCTGTATACTCTTTACTAATTTCTGATCCTTAGTTCAGGCACGGCTGTCCGCTACTTGGGGGCTATCCATTAATCACGTGATGTTTTTTTTGGCATTTTTTGACCCCCCCTCCCCCTTAGTGATACGTGGTGAGGTTTAAGACTAGCCCCCCCCCCCCCCTATATCACGTGTATTTTTTCGTACCTGCAAAGAATCTATTTATTTATTTTATTTATTTGTTTATGCACACACATAGAAATCAAATACATCGAGAACTTAAAATTAACATTAAGTGCAAAGGTACTGCTTATTTCTAATGAAATCTCTTCCAGCAGACCTGAGACTGGATATAGGTTAACACAAGGTAAGAAGTGCGCGCACTATACTGTAACAAATAAATACATATATACACTCATAAAAAAAGTCACAAACATGAATAAGGGTATATATATAAATATAATAATATATAAATATAGAGTACTATACAAAAATAATAATAATCATACACTTTAACAATTTTAATTTAAATATATAATTACTTGACAGATACTCATGTTATCAAGGACAAGTAGTGACACTTCACTCTTTTCTTAAAGAGAGATAAACTCTTTGAGTCGCGAATATTGGGTGGTAACGTATTCCACAATCTGACTGCATGAACAGTGAAGGAGTTGGAATAGGAACTGGTTTTGTGCAACGGGAATTTAAGGAGAGTTTTTAAATGGGTTCTACAGGGAGCAATCGAAGGACGAGCAAGAGAGAAGCGATCACGCAGATAGGATGGGGAAGTTGGAGTGTGTAGGATGTTATATAGCAAGCATAGAATTCTAGTGTTTCTGCGAAGTCGGATTGGGAGCCACTTGAGATCCTTGCGGAACTGTGAGACGTGGTCAAACTTACGAATGCCAAAAATGAATCGGATACAAAGGTTTTGCAAGCGCTCAAGTTTGTTAAGTAGCTCCTCAGTAGCATCCAGATAGCAGGCGTCAGCGTAATCTATAATAGGTTGTAATAACGTTTGAGCAAGAGAAATTTTAGTTTTAAGGGGCAGTACACCTTGTAGGCATTTTAGCGAATGAAGAGAATGGTGCATCTTCCGACTGACTTCATTGACTTGAGCATTCCACGAGAAAGTAGAGTTGATGATAAGTCCCAGGTCTTTGACCGTTTCACTAAAAGGTATAAGGGTACCATCTAAAGTCACAGAGCGCAAAGTTGAGAAATTTATGAGGCTCCGCGCATGTCTACTGCCGATTATGATGGCCTGTGTTTTTAGCGGGTTAACCTTGAGACCAAATGACTTAGACCACTCGACAATACGGTTGATATTATCATTGACAGTAGTAATAGCTAAGTCACATTGCGCCGCAGAGAAATGATAGTAGAGTTGCAAGTCGTCTGCGTAAAGATGATATTTTGAAGAGATGACAGAAGTGATGGAATTGATAAAAATCGAAAACAATAGTGGAGAGAGAACGCCACCCTGAGGCACGCCCGCATGCAATTCACAAGTGCTTGAAAAGGAGTTATCCAGACGAATACGCTGCGAGCGGCCCCGAAGATAAGAACTAAACCACGAGATTGCGGTAGAAGAAACGTTAATAGATTGGAGAATTCCTAAAAGAATATCAAAGTCTACTGAAGAAAAAGCATTACTAAAATCAAGTAATACTAAAAGAGTTAATTGTTTATTTTCTATAGCCCAGCGAATATCCTCTGTCACGTTTAAAAGACTCGTAACGGTACTGTGGCTTTGACGGAAACCCGATTGAAAAGGGTTGAGAATTTGATTAGCAGAAAGGAAAGAAGATAATTGAGTATGGACAATATGCTCAAGGACTTTAGAGAGAAAAGGTAAGATAGAGATAGGACGAAAGTGAGACAATGTAGAAGGAGAAGCAACTTTGGGCAAAGGAATAATGTGAGCTTGTTTCCAAGTTGTTGGAAATGTACCAGAAGATAAGGAATAGTTAAATATATGAGTGAGTACAGGAAGAACCGAGGGAAGAATTGGTACTATCATCCTTGAGCATAGATTGTCATTCCCAACTGAAGTAGAAGAAATAGAGAGAATTGATTTTTTCACGCTTACTTCAGTGAGCGGAGAAAGAAAAAAAGAAGGATAAGGTGGTATTGGCAAGCCTGCCAACGTATTTAGAGTCTTAGATTTGATGTAAGGATCTATTACTGACGAACGTGAGAAATGATTATTTAATTCACTTAGATCAATATCATGACATGACGCAATGGGAGTTTTGCCAATACCAACTGATTTTAGGAATTTCCAAACATCAGTAGTGCTTTTATTTGTAAGAGAATCGTGGAAATAGCGTCTCTTTGCATCTTTACACAGACGGTTGCAACGGTTGCGTAATGCCTTGTAAACCGACAGATTACGATCTGAAGGACACCTCTTATATCTTCTTTTCGCTTTATCACGGCGAGCCATACACTCTTTTATCTCGTTTGTTATCCAGGGTGCTGGTTTACGTTTTATTCTGACTCGACGGATAGGGGCATGCTTATCATAAAGTTCGAGGATGGCAGCAGTAAAAGTTTCCACTTTCCCATCAATGCTGCAGTCGTTGAACACTCGAGACCAATCAAGGGTATCAACATCACGCCGCAATGCCTCCAAGTCAATGCCCCTGTAACTGCGAAGGAGAAGATACTGAGCGTTTCGTTTTGGAGGACGTATACGGTAAGAGATATAGACCAAGTCGTGGTAGGAAAAGGAAGCAGTAAGTTGGCCATGCCTGACAACATTACCAGGAGAAGAAACTATAATCAGATCAAGAAGAGAAGGGGTACAATTAGGAAAGTGATGAGTAGCAGAAAGAGGCAAAAGTTCGAGATTGAAAGAGTTAAGAAGCGATGTAAGTCTGTGAGAGCGAGAGTCATTCTTAAGTAAGCATGTATTAAAGTCGCCCATAAGTATTATATGCTCATATAAAGGGCACAGGTCATTGAGAAGTATATCTAACTGTTCAAAGTAGTCAACAGTGAGATTTGGGCTATAAAATACAGAGAGTAAAACTTTTACTTTGTTGACTAATATTTCAATGAACATATATTCGGCTGATTGGGTGTACACCGAAGGAGACACGCTGACAACTTTGTACAAAATACCAGTACGTAGATACATGGCAACACCACCACACCCTTTACCGATTCGGTCATTGCGAACGAGATCAAATCCCGGTAAAGCGTACTGGGCAGAGGGAATTGAAGGCTTGAGAAAAGACTCAGAAATAAGAAGTGCGTCAAGGTAATCGCTGCTGAAAGATGCTAGAAGATCAGAGTGATGCCGTGGAACACTTTGAACATTTATGTGTGCTATATTGAGATGATTGCGATGGCATAGAGAGGAAATCTGATCATGCAGTGTTACTGTGCCAAGGGAATCACTATCAGCACTAACAAAACTATCTTCTGTGGACGAACAAGAGTAAAAACTGTCATTGAGAAGGATACCAGTGATATCAGTCATGAGTAAGATATTCAACAAAACAATATAAGTACCTATATGAATATATTAAAGCAATGCAATAAGTAAACAACTAATTAAAGTAAGAGAAACTAAATAATCGTTAATACCTGCGTGTATTTAATATGTATTTATATCGTATTATAATATAATTTAAGCGTATCAAACCTGCCAACCTCCCTGTTCACTGATACTGTGGAAGAGACATATTAAAACTACGGAATGACACTGAATGAATACATAACTTTGTAATTAGGTTGAAATTAGAACATTAGATTGAACTAATTAATATTTTATGTGTGAACTAATAATAATATTCTTGTTAAATTAATAACCATAGAACATTCAGTATAAACAATTATATAAAAGTTATGAACGCATCTATAATAATCTATGGTCAAGGTAAAGACTGCTATTTTATTAAAGATAGGCTGAAAAGCATGAAGCCAAGGCCGTAAAATCGATTATTAACAAAAAGACAGCTGTCACAATTGTCAAGTGTCAATAATGAGTAAAGTTATGAATAATGTCGGCAAATGTTACTTAAACAACAAAATACAACTTAAGTCAAATACAGTTAGAGCATAATATTGAGATACAATAACTAAGTGAAGTGTATATGGCTCGCTATATATTTAAAAGTACCTACCGACAATTACTAGAAATGAAAAACAGATTATAACACGACCAAATGAGAAGGTATAAAGTAACTACATTGATAAAATGAAAATGAAAAGGGTCCTTCAGTTACGTCTACGAGCTTTCCTGGATGCAGTGACATTTGTCTTCTGGCCGGATGTTTTCGGCGACGCCAAGTCTTGAGTCTCCACTGCACAATCCAGACTGGATGGAAATTTGGCAGTGAGTTGCTGAAGCTCACCCAGTGATTCAATTTTCCGCCTGGACTTATCAGGAAGGATGATGGAGATTTTCCCTTCGACGGTCCAACACTGTCTGGTGCCAAAGTAGCTGCGAGCAGCCATAAATACTTGGTGCCGTGGCTTGGTCAGGAACTCCGAGATAGTGATGCCGGTGCCTTTTAACGCAGTTTTATTGTCCCAGACAAGATGCCTATGTTCAATATCACGGAATCTAACCAGCACTGGACGCGTTTTAATCTGAGAGGCACCAAGACGATGACAAACTTGTAAGTGGTCTGACGATACGTCTGTCACTTTCAATTGGTCGGTTATTACCTTAAGCACCACTTCATGCAATCTTTCATTTGATTTTTCAGGTAACCCATGGATTAAGAGCACCTTCCTCCTCATGGCAGTCTCATGTCTATCAAGACCAAGAGTGAGAAGTTCAATTTGTAATTTCATGGCTGATAGAGATTGCCAAACAAAAGATTTAAAATCGTGAAACTCACGGGACAATGTTGTGATGTCAGGCTGAGCACATTCTACTCCAGTGGCCTTCTGCAGCTTTTCTTCATAGTCCCTCATGCGAGTGCTGAATAATTTCTCCAGCTTATCCATGTTGTTAGCCAGTTGGATGTCCATGATGTGGTGTTTGTGTATAAACTATTTGTGTCCGTAGAATTAGTGAAACAATATTTAAAGTGAATGCAGGTAGGTTATCCAAGTTTTTAAAGCATAAATACTATACTATAAAGCACAAATATTAATTAAAATTATCAAAAAACTAAGAGAGCAAAAAATTTGCGTGTTTATATTTTCCTACCCACACAGGAAAAAAAAAAAAAAAAAAAAATCTATTTTTTTATTTAAAAAAAATACTGGTGCTAGTATCATCTAATTTTATTATAGAATATAATATAATAACTCTACCTCTGAACGTTATTATAGTAGTATTTAATTTTCTATAATAAAATTAGATGATACTTGTACCAGTATTTTTTTAAAACTAAAAAAATAGATTCTTTGCAGGTACGAAAAAGGCAGGCGCTCTTGCCGAAAAATAAGTACACGTGATTTATTACTTTACCCCCCTCCCCCCTTGTGATATTTCGTGATTTTTTTATGGACCCCTTCCCCCCTTTTGAGCCTCACGTGATTAATGGACAGCCCCTTGACTGTCAGTGTGATAACTTCTTATATTACAATATTTTTTGATAACTTCTCGAACCACTTCATGTGCTTCCAGGGACCTTCAGTGGTCCGCGGACCACCGGTTGGGAACCACTGACCTATATAAAGACATACGATATTTTTGTTAAACATATTTATTTATTCAGTCCTATTGGAACATAATGATCTTTGATATTCATTAAAGAGCTTTAACGCGAGCGACGCCGTGGTTTATAGCTAGTACTATACAAATACTTACTGTACCTTTAAAATACTATACATATAAGACAAATATTTGCTTGAAAGATTTAAAGATTTAGATTTAAAGATTTATTTAACAACTTAAACATATTTACAATTGTAATGTTCGTAAACAGCAGCAATAGTGTTGAACTGTGTCGCTACTATTTACGCCCACCTCGGAGTACTTCACAAAACTTAGGAACCTAATGTTAATACTTAGATTAGTTGTATTATATTATGTATAGTAGATAAGGTGTATGCGTGTCTGTATTTGTAGCACATACATACATGTGCTCAGCATAAGTGTGTTCGGGTTTAAATTTTTGACTTTGTCGGTTAATCGAAGCATATTAAAATTTCGTTACATGCAAATCTAACAGCAAACAATATGTCTATTTCTATTTCTCGAAGCTGTAACATTAAGCAAAACGGTAGGCGACGATGATGTATCGCACCGTCGCGACAGTGGCGCGTGATCGTGTTGTTAACTGCCACGCATTCGTTGCCACTGTGAAAGGTATGACTCGAGACTTAAATATAATCTTATTATAATTTAGTTATATTTTGCGAACTTGTTGTAACAAGTGTAGTTGCGCGTTACCAAAAAACCGAATGCGAAACTATTTACAAAAATAAAGTATGACAGAGTGGCATCAGAATGGTCGAGGTGTCTTCATTACTGTCCATTCTTGAAAATTTCAAGTACAACATAGCAGTAAACTTCTTCGATTTATTCACAATTGAGGAGGTCCGCTCGCTTCGACGGTTAAACAAGAATGTTTTTCTACCGGCGTTCGCTCGCCTTTTTATAACAATGTTTGGTGAGGTGACAATAACAAATTTATGGAGGGTAAACTAAATTACAATTCTAAATATCATCAAATATTGCTAATTTAATAAACAAACCATTTTCGATCTTTAAACTAACTAAAATAATTATTATCGGCGACGTGTTTTTCATAAATACGCGGTGTCGCGCCGACAAGTATAATATTTTTACCTATTAAAAATAATTTGACATGTGATAGAACCAGTGTAGTTTGACCGGGTACCACCGCCAACTATTTGCAGCGTGAATAATTTCTTGCGTTTCGAGGGAAGAGTGTGGTTGCCGGGACACTTTTATACTAGTCGACCATCATAGTCCTCGGGAGCAGCAACGCATCTGTGATTGACTTAAGATAGAACCCCTTGTTTATTTGAAGTTGCTTACCGATGTCCATGGGCGGCAGAGACTTCTTACCATCAGGACTGCTTGCTCGTTTGCTACTTCAATCAGATAAAAAAATAATTATTAACTTATTTGTAGCAATAAAACTTTTAGTAAGTCTACTCCGGAAGCACCAACCCTACACCTATTATTGCCTTATAATCCTCCTCATTGTTAGCAACGCATCTATGGCTAACCTAAGGTAATACTTTGATTTTATTTTGAGATGATTACAGATGTCCATTGGCAGTTCCCATTTATCATCAGGTGGACTGCATGTTTATATATTTTAATCTGTTTGAACAAGCAGACGAGCATTCAGTCCGCCTGATGGTAAGTAGTCACTGCCGCCCATGGACATCTTTAAGCAAATTCAAATAGAATATGGGTTCAGTCTGAAGTTAATGCTGCCACGTTTGAAGATACCCTTCAAAAGTAAATGGAATGGTAAGAGAGATTTAAATCTAACATAGTCATCTGGGATATCAAGGTAGCTGATCTGTCCTTGGGTTAGACTTTAATGATATCTGGCATTGACCATAGATGTCCATAGATGCAACTGGTCATTTACCACCATGTGGACGGCACGGTTATGGGTTCTTTTTGCCGAAATTGTGATTCGCCGTGACCATGATCCATGTAACTCGGTCGAAATATCGGCAAAAAGAATTCAAAAACCGCATATGGTGAGTTAATTATTAAAATGTATCAATTCCGCGATAATACTAGTCTAAAATCATATATAATACGGTTATGAGTTAATTCTTTAATCAAAAAGGCGGTTGATCTATTTATGGTCTGAGGTTAACGCCCTCAAATTGAAATAAGTATAAACCATTCATATTTACTCGTTACAAATATTGATACAAACGTTATACTTTTTATATTTGTTCCTTAATAAAGAACGCAATCGGACGGAGGAGAATAAAATTACTACTCGACCAAAACAATTAGGCGCATGACAGTTGAAACGTCATTAAAACTAGGGATTTCCCATCCCGATACAAAGTATATTCTATAACCAAATACCAAGAATATGTAGGTATACCATTATTCAAACATACGCCATAGTGGTTTGTTCAATAGTCGTGTATTTATTAAAGCACTTTCATGTGTTTAAGTTATTCGCAGACCTGGAATATTTTATTTCTTTTTTATTTGTGTAAGAGACTGATGCCTGTTGCAGCACACACTCGATTTTCGACTTCGGAGACATGAATACTGAGCCCATGAAACTTCTGTTGTTAAAAAAAATGAATATTTTGAATGTAAAAGTCCTTTCTTCTCCACGAATAGTCTTTTTCCTGCCCATTTTGAGATTCATTATAAACACCTAGATGTGCGGGGAAAGAAGCGAGATGCGGGGTACGGAACCGCTTTTGTTTTATGCGCCTAATTGTTGTGGTCACGTAATACGCACGATTATAGTTGATGTAGGGAAGGATTGCGCAATGCTAATATTTTTTTCAAATAATGCGTAAAACATACATAAACAACTAAAAACACATTACCTACAAGAGTGTATCTTGTCAAGTGCAAGGTAGTCCTTGCTTTTGACACAAACACATACATAATAAACGAAATAGAACATTCAATATCTTACTATGAAAACACATAACATCAAAAATGTCATATGTCGTACCCGCTATTGAAAACTTATTACAATTTATTTAAATCAGAGAAATATTGGTGCTGCGTTCGACAATATGAAGTTTAGTTTTTAATTTAAATTACGGTCGAATTTCGACCGTTGCGACGGGTGACTATGGTACTAAAGTCCACCAAGTTCTAATTGGATATCAAACAGTGGCGAAGTTAGCATCGGAAATGGTCATTAGATGTCTTTTTCACACCTCAAGAGGTCAAAAGCGTGGGAACAGACATATAGAACACGACTTTGGTTTTAGCAAACATTCGGTGAATATGCAACGTTTACGTAGATACTCCGTTTGATTTAATTTAAAGGTCGTTTAGTTTATACAGATTTTATGATGAACATGTGTCTGTTTGTAATTTGAAAATTTATTCTATTTTCGGTTCCGATAAGGTCGGTATGTACTTGTCGTCAACCCATTATTGTCCCACTGCTGGAAACGGGTCTTCTCTTGAAATGAGAGAGTTATAGGCCATAGTCCAACGCGCTGGCCAAGTGCAAATTGGTGGACTAAATGTATTTAATATTTTGTATTTTTCTCTTAATGAAGGAAAATTAAAGATAAATAAATTAGAAACAGGTGTTCTGACTTCTATAGGATTTTTCCATAAAGTTATTAGAATTTCCAGTCAGCGATTATTTCTAAATCCAAAAATACATTTTGATCTGTCATAAAATCGAAAACCTGCAAAAATACAATGTGTGCTGGTTATCAAAACGGTTGAACCATTTTTCTTAGGAATTTCACGTAACATTTGCAACAAACAATCTTCTTAACCAACAATAACTCCTCCATAAAATCCTGTATTTTGGTTGTTAATAACTAATGCATACATGGTTCCTTCGTAAAAATTATAAAACTGCAGAATTCTTGGCCGCTAGTAAAACTATAGATATTCCTAAACTTGAAATTTAAGAAGTTATCTAAAACTAGATGCTACATACCCTTTCCCACTCTCACACCGTTGCGCAACAATTACGAGTTTAACATTTAGACCGTATTCTAAATCATAACTAACTAGACGCATTTTACTCTATCACGACTGCGAGGTACATTTATTAGCTGCGGTGAGCAACAATCTACAATTAAGAGAGTGTCAGTCACACTGTACTGTAATGTTACTATTTCCTATAAACAATGTGAAACTAAAATAGAAATGTCACTAACGATTAAGATATTAATTAAGATATGTTTTGGCCTACGGGCAACGTAGGCTTATCCTTTTTTACACCAGATATATCGCATATTTATAGCCTTGAATTGAAAATAAATAAATAAAAGAATATTATATGTTTTTCACTAGCGTGTAATTTTTGAAGGCTTTTTATGTGATAATAATTTAAGTTTTTTTTTTTAACTCAAATTATAAAGGCGAAAGATTGGGAGGATGAATTTATGTATATTTGTTAATCTTTCACGCAAAAACTACTAATTGCATTTGGATTTAACTTTGCACACTCATAATTTATGACCTGGATACTTTTACCATAAAGCCATAACTCAAGTAGACGGACTCGCGGGTAAAAGCTAGTTTTATACTAATAAAAGTAACACGAAAAGAAACCATTTGCAAGGGCATTTTGCACATTACATAATTAATATTTATCAGCATAGGAAGGAAGTTTAACTAAGAAAGATTTTCAACTCATTATTAGAAAAAACAGACGTAGCATCCGTGTTAGATAAAAGTAGATACTAATACCTCATTACACTTCGGTGTAACATAACTATTTCATTCTTCGTTTGTTCGCATACATCAATTACAAGGTAGTCAGTGTCCGCACAGTGTTTGCGTCACATCACAGTGATTTACCCTTTTATTTACTACCAGTTACTTGCTCGTTAATGTTAAATAATAATATATTGCGGTGTGATAGAAGGAATGTTTATTTTGTTACCTAAACTTAGCAATTTTGTAATCTAGTTAAACTAAGATTGTAAATGGGATTGTAAATTTAATGAATCCGTGTACTTTGGTCAGTGAATGAATATTGAGGAAATAATGTTTAAATTACGATGGATATAGATAGATGATAAATAAAGATATAATGTTCATTAAGTTCCATTGATTCATCAGTGGTTTAAGGTGGTTTAAATCTCCTGGATCTTGTCCTTTAGTCGCTTCCTATCTCAAACATGAGAGAGAGAGAGAGTGTGGTGCAATGCTAGACAGACAGCACACCATTCTTCTATGTTAACAGTCCGACAGTTTTAGGTATAATAACTTCGGTTTGCACGCCCTTTTTTAAGCTTCCTCCTGGGGCATTCTCGGAGCGCTATGACATGGGTTCTTTAAGAGAGATGCAAAGAGAGTTCTCTTTTAAAGCCGGTGATGCATTGGCGATTCCTCTAGTGTTGCTAATGTCCATTGGCGACGGTGACTACTTTCCGTCAGATTGGCTGTCCGCTTTATAGTTAGGTACATTTTCGACAAAAACTGAATAAAATCAGATATATTTACCTGGGATTCAAATCCTATACGTTAAGCTAGTGTTGAATTACTAGTAATTTAAAATTCTATCTTAATATTTTTGGTAGGTCTGTGTGATTTTGTAGCTAAATAAGTGTTGTTATAGCACATTTTTAGCTAAACAAGTATATATATATATATATTTAAGGATGAACACCAGATTTTCAATTCGAAGTTTTGAATACATTTTTGTGTAGTTACCTGTTTCTCTTTGGGTTGTCATAAATACATATGTACAATAGTATAATATGAGCTAACCAAACAATGATAATTCAAATCCAATAGATAGCCAATGACAGTTTCCTGGAAGCTTCGAAAAAAATTGTAAATACTGTTTCACTAAGACAAAATATACCGCAAATATAAAAGGTATGGTATTATAATAATAATACCAATATCATATATATGTGTATTATAAATACGATCATTTACTCAAAGGACATAATTATAATACAAATTTATTTATTTATTTATTAACAACAAATCCACAGCTCTTAAGTTTAAAAAAATCAACACAAATCTTACAGACTAAACATACAGCCAATTATGGATTTTATTTTATTTATTTTATGTATAGATAGTTGCCACATCACTAACGTGTGTTTGTGTGTGTGTGTATGTGTGTGTATATATGTAAATTAAACAAAATATAAACGCTTCTACAAAAAAATACTATAACAGTTACAGTAACATTAAAACATTAAAATAACAAAACGCTCCTGAGGAATGTCTCAAACACTAATAACACACATACGAACAATTCGTGTACACAATTCTAAGCATTACTCCATTTGCATAAAGAGTAAACGGGCCATGCATTAAAGAAAGGCAATACAACATATGCGATCTGATGTTCCCATGGTTTAGGTAGCTGTCAGACTAACCTGAGAGCTACGAAACATCCGCTTCTACACGTCAATCGCAAAGGACTGTGGCTCCCTGATTTTTTTTATCTGACTGAAGTAGCAAACGAACATGCAGTCCACCTGATGGTATGTGGCCTGTGGCGACCTACCGCAACTCATCAAGAGATGGCGCTACTACTAATATTCTGAAACACGCTATCGAAGTATTCTCAGAACCTTGCATATATACAAGTTCCGATACTTCCCTGGTCGAACTACACTGGTTCTACCACCTTGAAAGAATTTTAAAAACAAATCAATGTGTCTGAACATAACTGAACCCTATGAAATTGTTATACAATGAAACTCGTAACACCAAACTAATGTTTCGTGACCCAACAGTAACAGCGAAAAAGCAAATACCGTTATTGTTATTATTTATTGTTAAAGGTTGTAATTTAATACTTTTTTATTATTTGGTATCTTAAATAGGATTCGTTTTAAATTTTTTAATGTAATTATAGAGATTTAACTGGAATTTGTTAAGTCTTTCTTACTAGGGTTGCCTGGCTGGACGGTTCGAGCTCCAACTCTTACCGGCACTGCCACCCTTGTTCTTAACATGTGTAACGACAGGCTGGGGATACCTTAGCCCTATTCTAAGCCATTAAATATATACCTACTACCCAAATTTATCATGAAAATATATCGCGTTGTTAGCAACTCGCATCTCGTCTGCAATACAACAACCACCTCCGTCCGTCAATGGCTGCCGTGAATCGGCCTTCTCAGAACGAAACACCATGGGAGACTCCAGAAGTTGCTCGTTCGACGAAATGTTTCACAAGACGCGATCAAACTTTAATCTGCTTACTGCAATGTCTTAATCATTAGAAACAAGATAAATAAGAATGCATAAGCTAAATATTTTTAATATACCACTAGTGATGTATTGAATGTCATTATTTCGTCGTCAACCTATTATTGTCCCACTGCTGGGCACGGGTCCTCTCTCGGAATGAGAGAGTTCTAGGCCATAGTCCACCGCGCTGGCCAAGTGCGAATTGGTGGACTTCACACATCTCCGAGAACTTTTATTTTTATAACGAACTCTCGGGTGTGTAGGTTTCCTCACGATGTTTTCCTTCACCAAAAAGCAGTGATAAATTAATTTTTAAGACGCACATAAATCAGTGGTGCGTGCCTGGGTTTGAACATCGGACCTCCCGATCGAGAGGGCAAGTTTCAACCATTAGGCTATCACTGCTCTATTATTTGACTTTCGCGAATGCGAATGCGAACGAACTTTCATTACAATGTAAAAAAAACATGATTGAACAAAATACAACAACAAAAAAGACTAACCCTCTGAGTTTCTTGCCGGATCTTCACAGTTGAGGTCGTGTTCCGATCCGGTGGTAGTAAAAAGCAATGTGTAACTGACAATTGCCCCCGTAGGCCTATACAAAATAAAGTCTTTTTCATTTCATTTCATCTCATCTCATTTCATCTCATCTCATCTCATCTCATCTCATCTCATTTCATCTCATCTCATCTCATCTCATCTCATCTCATCTCATCCCATCTCATCTCATCTCATCTCATCTCATTTTATATCAATATTCGCGAACGCAGAAGCGAATGTTGGTGTTTTTCATTTCTTAGTATAGGGTGTCGGAGGATAAATATTTAGGTCGACAAACTGCAGTTCAATTTCAATTTAGATAGATTTGGTGACCTTTTTTATCTAACTGAAGTAGCAAACATGCAGTCCACCTAATGGCAAGTGATCACTGCCGCCCATGGACGTCTGTAATCAACTTCATCTATAACATAGGTTCCACATGAAGCCAATTACAGACGCGTCGCTACTACCGAGGACTATGATGGTCGCCTCATCTGAACATGAGCCGGCAACCACACCCTTCCTTCGAAACGCAAGAAATGCGTCACGCTAAAAATAGGTGTGGCGGTGGTACTTCCCCGGTCGAACTACACTGGTTCTCCCACCTTCAAAAACATTTTAGTTCCAATTCTATTGACAGGGTCATTATAAACAGATTAAAATATAATTGACCACCATGACCTAGATTCGTAATTGGTGACGCTGAAGAAAATCGATTCAATCTTAATCAATATTACAAATCCGTAAATAATTACTAATTGTGCAATACCTGTGATTGATTGTAATAGCTTTATATAATGCAATATTTTATTGTTAGCATATTTTGTTATAAATAATGATGGCGGGTAATCGCTGGATTCAGATGGCTTAGGACCGGTCGAAGGGTCGAGGAATTAGAGGAGGATGTCCAGCAGTAGACTTTCAAAGGATGATGGATGGATGGAATGTTGGCTCCATAGAAAACCCATGTATGTCCATTTCTTTGGTATGCGGTTCATCCCAAATGATTTGATGGATTGTATTCTCAGATAAATATATTATTATTACAACAAAACGAAAAAAAAACGGCTATACAAAAGCAATTAATTGAAGCTTAAGAAAATAAATAGTTTTTGTTTTAATTTAACAATGTTACTTACTCTGAATTGACATAATTTCCGGGACCAGAATAGAGTTATGGTACCCCTACCTGTGGTAAGAAGCGACTAAAAGGGGCTTTCGGGGTTGCATACACTCTCCAATCGAGCGACCCCGGTAAGGACAACAGAATGGGTGGTCGCATGAGGTCGTAAACCTGGAGGCACGGTGAAGACAAATACTAACTGAGAAGATCCCAAATGGGGCACTGCGCTTAGAGTACGCCGGTTGTGTGGGATCCCGGTGCTGCATGGAGCGCTCAGGACGGCCACCAGGGGGGTTTTTGTGAGGTAAAAATCCCACATAACCTGGCGTAGCCCACAGCCTTGCGTAACATTTGAAAGAACCTCGATAACTTAAAAAAAGAGCTAACATAATATTGTTTCTGGTATCAGCCAGCTAAATGCTTCCGTTAACATGCGTTACATCTGTATGGTGTTTAAGTATCTACTTAAACACCATAATGCGTGCGCATCACGCATTGTGGTCATGACCGGTGTTTTTAACCTAGTACCTCATATAATATGTATGGCATATGTCTAAGCGGGTCAGAACTATCGATTGTTTGACTAAAATGCTAATGATTGATTCAAAAATGATGTATGTGACAGAATTACGAATCAGTAAACTACTATAACGACCCGCTAGATGTCTCTTAACACTAAATTGTTCTCAAGGTGGTAGAACCAGTGTAGTTCGACCGGGGAAGTACCACCGCCACACCTATTTCTAGCGTGAAGCATTTCTTGCGTTGCGATAGAAGGGTGTGGTTGCCGGCACACTTTCACATGAGGCGACCATCATAGTCCTCGGGAGTAGCAACGCATCTGTGATTGACTTCAGATGGAACCCATGTTCTGTATGAAGTTGATTACAGATGTCCATGGGCGGCAGTGACCACTTACCATCAGATGGACTGCATGCTCGTTTGCAACTTAAATCAGATAAAAAAGTGCAAACTTGCTTATTATTATTATTTTTTTTTTATTTGACTGAAGTAGCAAACGAGCATGCAGTGCACCTTGCCTCCGCCTTATTTTATTAGTAAGATTTAGTGAGGTTGCTTTTAACTTCACCCTTTTTAATCCGTGGGTAATAGTGATATAGTGCATTCAATGCGCATAACTAATAAATCAGAAATAATAACAGCTAGAAACGTACATTGTTCAATGGTCCGAATTCACACCAGCTATCGATTGTTAGAACGGTAACCTTTACAAACAATGATAAATATTTGAACCGCCATTACCATGTGATTGGTAGCGAGTAGTTTGAATAGGGTGGCCAGTTGAAATTAGTACGTTGGGACAATATTTGAGACAATATGGGTGACCATAATAAAGAGGAAAAGGCGATATATTTTTTAAACGTTTTCTACACTCATAGCCCCACACTAGGATTTTCTCCTGTGTCGTGGGTACCATGGACACACATTAAGATGAATACACAAACACCCAGACCCAGAACATGAATCTAAACTCATCATTCAGATACCTATGAGGAATAGAACCAGGAACCCATTGCGCGTCAGACCGGTATGGTAACCGCTCAGCCACGCGGGTCGTCGTTTATGTATTGATGAAGTAGCAAACAGACATACAATCCACCTGTGGTAAGTGGTTACTGTCACCTATGGACATCTGTAACAACATAATACAGCACAAGGGTTCTATCTCAGATCAATAATAGATATGTTAATACTCCCGCGTACTAGGATCGTCGCCTCATACAAAATTGACTAGACAACTACATGCTTCCACTGAAACGCAGGATCTACTTCACTCTAGAAATAGATGTTGCAGTGGTACAACCCCGATATAACCATATCCGTTTAATCGCTTTGTAATAATTGTAGCGTAGATAAAACCGGATAAAAACATAACCCCCGTTTAAAAAAATAAACAGAAGCAGTACTAATAAAACATTTTCATCTACGTAATAACATTTAGAGAGTTATCTACATTATCTAATAGATCTGATAAAAACACAGCAAATTGCCTTATTGTCTTCTTTTTTCGCACGATAGAATAAAATAAAGTTCAGCGTAACAAAATATTACTGTTATCAAATTTAGTGCAACTAACTTTCTGAAAAGTTTTCAGTCCGAATTCGTATATTAAAACCAGACAAAAATGTTAAAAATACACGTGATCAACAGATAACATCTTTCCTTTGGGAATCGGTTAAAGAAAATTATCAACACTTCATAAGTAAACTCTTACAAGGAAATTGCAAATTAGTATACACTACAACGTTTTTTTTTATCTATACTGAAGTAGCAAACAAGCATGCAGTCCACATGATGGTAAGTGGTCACTGCCGCCCATGGATATCTGGATGGATAAAGTGTGCCGGCAACCACCCCCTTCTATCGAAACGCAAGAAATGCTTCACGCTAGAAATAGGTGTGGAGGTGGAACATCCTTGCTCGAACTACACTGTGTTTACCACCTTACCACATTAAAACCTTACCTTTTTTGTTTTTTATATCTGATTGAAGTAGCAAACGAGCATGCAGTCCACATGATGGTAAGTGGTGACTGCCGCCCATTTACATCTGCAAGCAACTTCATTTGGAACATGGGTTCTATCTGAAGTCAATCACAGATGCTATGTACCTAATGTAAAAGGTCTCCCAAGTAAATATATCATGGTCAACCTAGCGTTATAAATAATCATCACTGCGGCTTATGGAATATTTGCGGGTTTAACGAATAATTGCTAGATATTTTAATGATAAATAATGATATTTGTCATTACTAACTCATTACTATCCCACTGCTGGGAACGGCACTTGCTTTCGAATGCATTTAGGTCATAGATCGCAACTCAAGGTAATTGGGGGTTAGTGGGCTTTATACGGTACTAGCGGAACCCCGCAGCTTCGCCCGCGTTAAAATAATTCGACGTTTCGATTGTCCCGTGGGAATAAGAGTGTCTGCTAACTCCATACCAAATTTTACAAAAATCGCTTTACCGCGGCAGTCCCCGAGTGCCGCGCGTTTTATCTTTTCAGTTTTTGACATAGAGGGCCGCATGATCTAGATCTAACTACCTTTTTTAGGTCGTCAAAGTGCAGTTCGCTTTCAATTTGGCGTTGATTGCAATTCAATCGCAACACATTCGCACTACTTCTTGCGAATGCGAATGCGGATAATCGTTACATCACTAATAATAAGCGGGACATACTGACACAGGTATTAAATTACTTAAAAGGATGTCCCAAACACAGATAATTGTATCAAACTCTTTTATGAAATAAATAAATCATTTTCAAATAAATAAATCATTTTCATACCTACTTACTACGCATACGTTATTTTCTGGAAGCGGGAATATTGCTGCTTAAGGCAAAAAAGCGTGATTATGCCATCGCATGAAAACTCCAGAATTATCTACCTAAAATTAACGTAAATCTTCATTGCTTTGCGGCTAAATTGTGAGTTATTATACTGAAAAAAGGTTCTTAGATTATTTTTGCCCTATCAGCTAAAAACCTGAAGCAAAAACGATAAACATTAGAAAAGTGTCGCCATAATAACTATACGCGTATGCAGCCTGTGGACAGGAAATTGCAAATTTTTATATAACGTTCGTTTCACACTTGCCACCTGTCTGTTTCATATATTATTTATATACGTTTCATTATACATCAAACAAAATAATTAGTCTGTTAGATTTATCTTTAAAAAAATACAATTAATTCTTCCGACTTTAAAAATATATTTAAAATTCTTATTTTTTTTTTAATACTTTACTCTGTGTGTTGTCGAGATTCGAACCATCATACCCCCTCAACATTGTTTTCCTGTGTAATGTTAGCACCATATCAGAAGTTTGTTAGAATCTGTGTTTGTTACTCTTTTTACACAAGAACTACCGGTCGAAAGACGTTGAAATTAAGCACACATATAGGGGATCTCCAATGGGACGCATCTGTGTCCCCTAGCGCGGCGCCCCTCAAGGGCTCATCACTGTGGGGACGTGTACCATCCCCCTTCACCATCCGGTGCTCACGGAGAGATGCAGCCACACATACCGCCATCCTTCTCAGGATTGCTTGTTGGACGGTTCGAGCTCCCACTCTAGCCATCCGCAACCCCAGAGACCCCCTTTTAGTTGCCTTTTACGACAGGCAGGGGATACCGTAGCTGTATTCTACTCCCCGACTACAGGGTGAAAAAATGATGACGATCGCAAGATTCGAACTACATATATATGTAGTTCATGACTTTTTTTTTTGTTCCTAAGGGGGAAACCTTCAAAAGGTACCCGATACCGTGGGAGCGACGCAGGGTTTTTAACCCCCCCCCCCCCCCCCCCCGGTGGCCGTCCTCGGCGCTAAAAAGGAGGACTCCGGGATCTCGAAACCATTCAACCGGAATCCTCTCAGCGCGTTGACCCATGGGGCTCCTCCCAGATGGGCGGCTGGGCCTACCGCTCCGTCTAGTCTTTACGACGGTATGCGACCACACACACCGCCGTCCTTCCCGGGTTTGCCCGACCAAACGGTTCGAGCTCCCACTCTAGCCGTCTGCAACCCCGGAAGCCCCTTTTAGTCTCCTCTTACGACAGGCAGGGGATGCCCTATTCTGATGTAGTTCATGACCTAGATGAACACAAAGGATACTCATTACCATGGTAGACGCAGCCGAAGCGGGCAAATTAGCGAGAATGACTTAGTCAAAAATAAAGTCCCAGTGTACAAGGACTTTTATTTTGCATCAACGTCACATTTGTACAAACGCATCTCCCTGCCGCATCTCCGCTTTACGCAATGCGATACACACGGTCATTGCGATTACAATTACTTTTTACGTCTATTAGAATCAACACATACCTAAATAAAGTCAAAAATAAATATATGTGAAAACTATATAATGTTCGTCTGCTACTTTTTTCACATGCCACATTTCAAGTCTTATTAAAAACTCAACTAACTGATGTGAACACGAAATATTGATGAAACTAATAACCTTATGATACCTATCTAAAAAAATACTTTGCAATCAAATTAAAAATCTTCCGTTCTTGAAAACTTTATTATGAAGGGCGGCTTTTGTCGACTCATGTGCACTAAATATGAATTTATTAAGTTTCTTCAAAATAATAGTGTTTTGAGGTGAAGTAAAAATTTATACAAACTTTACACAACCCATTATTTAATTAAAGTTCTATGCAATGTTCGTCATCCGTCAAACAGTGTTTATAACACCATGCCCATTTTGCAAAGCTAGCTAACGACAGCGTTTCCGCTGATTGTACGCAAAGAAAGAAAAACGCGTAACACCAGTAGCGAAAACATAAATAATCATTATTTGAGGACACGTAAAAACACATACAAGCTTTAAAAGTCACATTATTTAATCAAAGTTCGATGCAATGCTGGTCATCCAACACAGCAGTGTGTACAACATGAACATTTCGCAAAGCTGTCATGCGTCGTTCCCAAGTGGAACGACAGCGTTTCCGCCGATTGTACGCAAAGAAAGTAAAACGCGTAACACCAGTGATGGTACACACACTGTTTTCCCGTTTGTGAAACAGTGGATGGGGTCGATAATGATGTTGATGGGTAAAGCTTAGCGTTGATGTTTCTGTTTATAAAATAAAAATGGCAAACGAACATGCTGCCCATTTGATAGTCCTTTTTTTGTTTATAAGGGGGAAACCTTCAAAAGGTACCCAACGCGACGCCGTGAGAGCGACGCGGGTTATGTGGTATTCTTACCGCACTAAAACCCCCCGGTGGCCGTTCTCAGCACTGCGTGGGGGACTCCGGGATATCCAACGGACCACAACCGGAGTCCTCCGAGCGCAATGCCTCTTTCGGGCTCTTCTCTGGTGGGCGTGAAACGCTCACCGCACCTTCTGGTGTTTACGGCAGCATGCGACGACACATGCAGCCGTCCTTCCGGGGGTCGCTTGGCCGGACGGTTAGAGCTCCCGCTCGAACGAGCTCCCGCTCTAAAAGTTTCCTCAACGAAAACAAAAAAAATACTAGGCACTTAACTAGAATGACTGAAGACAGTTTTCTCAGAGATGGAAAATCCTTCCTAAGGTATTCGACGCCGTGGAAGAAACATCGGGCTTATGGGAATTTTAACCATCAAAATCGTGTACGAACTCCCACTTTTGATTACTGGTACCCTGGATTTGAAGCTAGATTAAAAGCTATTCTAGTAGCGTAAATAAAGTACTTAACACTGTGATAAGTAGCTTTAACATAGAACTGTGTTTAGTTAAAATAAAAGGGTATTAATGGAAAGAGAAAATGTATTGTTAAAAAATTGAAAAAGCGTGTTTCCTGCCCCACATTGAATGAACAGTCCATTGTACATAGTTTTACACAACCGGACGGACAAACAATAGCTTTTTAGTAACTATTCGGGTCAAATATTTATCGCCATGGCTGTTAGTATTGCAGTGCGAAAGACTTTGAGTAGTGATCGATGTTTACTATGTTATTTTTATCTGACTGAAATAGCAAACGAGCATGCAGTCCACCTGATGGTAAGTCGCTGCCGATCATGTACATCTGTAATCGACTTCATACAGGACATGGGTTCCATCTGAAGTCTATCACAGATGCGTTGCTACTCCCGAGGACTATGATGGTCGCCTCATATAAAAGTGTGCCGGCAACCACACTCTTTCATAGAACGCAAGAAACGCTTCACGCTAGAAATAGGTCTGGCGGTGGTAAGTTCTACCACTTTCACGCTGCGGTGCAGCGATCGGCTACCTTTTTGAAAATGGCTGGTATGTGGCTGAACGTGAAATGTTCATCAACGGCAATAGCTACTTAACATCAGGGACTATTTGCTCATCTGTAACATACAAATTACAAAAATAAATAAAATATACGATATTTCCGTAAAATAGAAAACCGTTGATAAGAGTACTGCCCCGATAATTAATAAAGCTCATGTAATACTCTTTTAAAACTTGATGCTCTAACTCGGCGGTCAACAACAGACCAGAATATAGGATCGCCAAGTTATCTCTGATATACCTACTTACATAACTTCACAACAACGATAATTTCACTTATATTTAACAATTGCTTCACTAAACAATTTGACAGCAAAATAAACTTATCATTATCAGTTTTTTTGGACCTCGGTTGAACTTTTCAATAGTATCCGGATCCTACTCATAACTACTTGCCGTCCCCTGCTCTAAGTATACTTATTATTATTTTCACTCCATTTATTAAAGACATAAAGCATTGTTTAATTTTTGCCCGCGCCTCTTGTAAAAATTGCGTTTTTGAGTTATGTTATAATCAATCCATACAACGACAATCTACGCAACAACAAATACGTACAATGTAAACGGTATTATAAATACAAAGTTTGATTAATACCGTCGTTCGTCGGTCTATTAGTTTGAAACCGAGCTGCTGCTCTTGCGAAACTTAATTCACTAAGATTTATAGAGATAAAGTTCACGCATAAATTGCTTTCGGCAAAAACTAAGGCATCTGAGGGGCCTCTGTCCAGTGCGAGTTAAGAGCTTTGAAATTTTATCTATATGTGAACGCTGAAAGTAATCTTGTTGTAACATGAAAATAGCAAATTGCAAAAAAGTCATCACTACATAGTATAAAACAAAGTCGCTTCCCGCTGTTTGCCCTTATAGAGTTTTTAGTTTTAGTTAGAGCGATTCAAAAGGAAGGTTTTTATGTATAATACATGCATAATATAAGTAGTAGATATCTTATTCATCAACAATAAAACTCAATGTTAAAATTAGATTGTCTACCCATGCAAGCATCCTAATATTAGTGCAAAAAAGCATCTTAATATTAAATTATTATTATTATTATTAGTGTAATTAACTTAGAGATGTGTTGTCAAGCTCTTTGTTTCACTGTATATAGTATCGTCAACCCATCATTGTCCCACAGCTGGGCACGGGTCTTCTCTCGGAATGAGAGAGTTTTAGGCCATAGTCCACCGCGCTAGTCAAGTGCGAATTGGTGGACATTGTATATATTAATGTTAAAATTATATTATACCTTGAAGTAAATTTCGTCCGATAGTTCTTAATATTTACCTTAGAATAGTATCAATATATGTCCGCTTGCACAGGTTGCTTAGTACGCAGCGACGGACGTAAGATAATTCAGGTTTATAAAATAATAGCTTTCGACAATATCAACACGTAAATATCTAGCTATTGTATTTAAATATATATCGCCATGTTTGAGTAATTTATCTGTTGGCAATAAATGTTATTATACAATTATTAATAACGTAATACGTTAATTTATTGCTCATCTCGATATCTATAGATCTATGCAAATAACTAAAAAAAAGTCTTTATATTCTTTATAAGCTGTACCGTGTCGTAAATGTTACTTTGAGATATGGACTATAAATATAGAAATCCTTTGAATTAACTCATAGACAGAATAATTCCTACTTTTACCTTTTCCTCGTACCGTCCTCGGCGCTACAAAGAGGATTCCGGGATCTTAAAAGCGCACCAGGAGTCCTCTGAGCGCGTTGCTCCATCGGGCTCCTCTCATGTGAGCGGCTGTCCTTCTCCCGGGGTCGCCTGGCTTCGAGCTCTTACTCTTGCCGCTCGCAACCACGGAAGCCCTATTTTAGTCGACTATGACGACAGGCAGGCGGATACCATAGCCCTATTCTGATCCCAGAACTACAGGGACGGGATTATTTCAAGGTGGTAGAAACACTGTAGATCGACTGGGAAAGTACCACCGCCACACCTTTTTTTAGCGTGAAGCATTTCTTGCGTTTCGATGGAAGGGTATGGTTGCCCGCACACTTTCACATGAGGCAACCATCATAGTCCTCGGGAGTAGCAACGCATCTGTGATTGACTTCAGATGGAACCCATGTTCTGTATGAAGTTGATTACAGATGGCCATGGGCGGCAGCGACCACATTTTTTATTTTTTTTATTTTATTGATTAAAAAATAATAACAAAGAAATCTTAATAATATAGCATTATGAAAACCACATTATATCTAATGCTATCCTGAGACAACATCGATTCCACTAGCAAAATATGGCTTAAGTTTTAATTTTATGTTATGAGGGGTTAGGCTGTTACACAACGTCCCTGTAGTTCCGGGATCAGAATAGGGCTACGGTATCCTCTGCCTGTCGTAAGAGGCGACTAAAAGGGGCTTCCGGGGTTGCGGGCGGCTAGAGTGGGAGCTTGAACCGTCCAGCCAGGCGATCCCGGGAAGGACGGCGGTATGTGTGGTCCAGCCGCCCATCTCGGAGGAGCCCGATGGGGCAACACGCTTAGAGGATTCCGGTGGTGTTTGTTGGAGATCCTTGAGTCCTCTTTTTAGCGCCGAGGATGGCCACCGGGGGGGTTATAGTGCGGTAAAAATCCCACATAACCCTTCGTCGCTCCCACGGCGTCGGGTACCTTTTAAAGGTTTCCCCCTCGAAAACAAAAAAAAAAAAGGCTGTTACACAAATCTGTAGGCATATTATTAATTAAGCGAGGAACTTACCATCAGGTAAACTGCATGCTCGTTTGCTACTTCAGTCAGATAAAAGAAATAACTGGTCAGATGTTCGATATTTTGCACTATTTAAAGATGTGGACAATTTTCGTGACATTGAATTCCCGTAGTGAAGTACGGTTGATTCAACCAGTACCATAAATTGTGAGTAGGCGTGAACTTAAATGGTATTCATTGCCACTCGCTTACTGTACTTTAATGAACATGTCGGAAACGTGTTATAGCTTCCAGTGTATTCAAATGTACGACAAATAAGCGCTCTTTGTCGGAGTAGATGTTGTCTAGAGACTCCGACAAAGACGGTTAAAGTAACAATTAAATGAAAAGTGATAGTAGTTTAAGTATTTTTAATGTAATTACTTAGTTGCTAAAATAATAAGTATCTGTTCCGAGATGTGTGTTGTAATTTTTTAACATTAATGCGAAAACATGTTAACTTCTAAATATGTAAAATTCTCGTGTCACTATGTTCGCTCCCGTACTCCTCCGAAACAGCTTGACCGAATCTCATAAAATTTTGTGAGTATATTGAGTAGGTCTGAGAATCGGCAAACATGTATTTTCCATACCCCTTAGGGATAAGGGTTGTCCAACCTTAACATTTATTTATTTATTTTTATATGGCAAAACAACGTTTGCCGGGTCAGCTAGTTTTCTTATAAATTGAAAGTAGGAACCGAGCGAGCAAGATGCGTTGCCACTCACACACTCGTCAGGACTAAAATGGTCGAATATAGGTATATATCTATGTATTTGTAAAATCGGCACTCATTTTGTTACATACAGAAGTAAATTTTACCCGAAAGTGGTATAACTCATGTAACTTATATAAGAAATTATGTTTTACTAGTTGACTCGGCGAACTTCGTTCCGCCTAAAAGTAAAAAATCTGAAATTAACAGTGTTTCTTTACTATATTATACATGTATTCTACATAATAACCTTCCTTTTGAATCATCTATTAAAAAACTGCATTAAAATCTGTAGCGTACTTTTAAAGATCTAAGCGTATGTACATAGGAACAGACAGCGAGAAGCGACTTTGTTTTAAACTATATAGTGAAATCCAATAAACGAATGTATTAATCTTGGTCCAATTAACGTATTACAAATTGAAATAAATCGATTATTTATCCAAGAATAAATATCTGGTAAAACAACAAAAAAAATGGAGTATAAAAGTAACTTTTCAATTCAATAAAAATAAATTTCACAGCTAATTTAAATTTTAAGTATTTTCACATGGAACGAATGTATAAGCATCGTTGCTGTATTTAAATTAATGCAAGTAATAAAAATTAGTATAATCAGATGTTTTATTTTATAATTACTGATCGATAAGCAGTGATGTATCTGAAGAAGACAGCGGGAAATCGTTGGATTCAGAGGGCACAGGAGCGGTTGGAGTGGCGCCATTTAGGGGAGGCCTATGTCCAGCAGTGGACATCAAAGGGCTGATGGATGGATGGATGGAAGCAGTGATGTTTGTAAACGAAAATGCAGTGAAGTAACTTACACGCCTGAGAGTTCTGTAAAAAAAAGGTTTTTGGAATAATAGGTTTTTTTAAGAAAAAGAAAAATTGTTTAATCCAAACAGGACTCAGGATTAAAGATTAAAGATTCTTTGAACACTTTCCTTAAATATTTTATTACTAAAATTACTACATTAATAAAAAATATAAACAAAAAATACACAAATGTACATTTTTAATTTACCTCTAAAGTAAAGCCATTTGAATTGCTTATTCATTCGAAAATTCGAAGCAACAATGTATAGATTGTTCAAATGTGTATCATAAATTGACAAACTGCGGTAAGAGCAGAGTGGCGCAGTGGAAGCGTGCTGGGCCCATAACCCAGAGGTCCGTGGATCGAAACCACGCTCTGCTATGATCGCGATATATCCTAGCTTTTCTCTCTTTTTTCGTTTTTTTTTTATATTTTTTATGTTTACAGTTCAAAATTTTTTTACGTTTTTTATTTACAATTCATATTGCTACAATGTTTGATTTTTATTATATATATTATAAAATCGTGTTAACTAAGATTTTTTTATGGAAGTGGCTAACAAATAAGGGGTCGTTTAAGTATAACGTAGATATTTATTACAATTATGTTCCCTAACCACCCAAGTCTAATCTCCAATACAAGTATAATTCCTTTTTTATTGTTTAAAAACAATGTTATTTGCTTATCAAGTTGTTGTGCCCAAAATTAATTCTAAAAAAAAACACTAAATCTACTATCACAGGAAGACAATTTAGGTTTTAGAGTTTAAAAATGTTATTTCGAAATAAACTAAATCCAATTTTGTATCGGAATTAGTCAAAAAAAAATTTTTACGAGATATAACCAAAGCAAAAGATTCGACGCAAGTGCCTTCTATTTGAGCATCAGTGTTTGAGTGCTGTACCCTTAGTACGAACATTTCAAAAAAGCAGTCGTATGATTCACGCGAATGCTCGGTTATAAATCTTGATTCGCGTGACTATTACAATACAAGTGAACGATTGTTTTCGATGAAGTTTTCTCCCTCACTCGTTTACACAAAATTGAGACAAATATAATACGCCATTTCAGAACATTTGTCATTTTCCGAATGGCCGATCAAACGTGTTGTTTCGAATACATACTATAAAATTTTAGTTCCAAACCAAGCTGCTAGGGGCACTGCATGCTGCTGTAGGCAACCGATTTTGCTTTTTTTTTAGTTTCATATTAAAGGACCTTTCGATTTCAACTAGAGGGCGGTATAATTATAAATATTACAGGACTTTTTTCGTAGGCGTATTTAAGAGGCTGTAGTTTAGGTAGTTAATATTTACACTTCTCAAGAAAGAGTTTTGGGGCACAGACCACCGCGCTGGCCATGTGAATTGTTAGACTTTATAATGTAAAGAATCCTCAAGTAAGCAGGTTTCCTCACGATGTTTCCCTTTACGGCAAAGCAGTGATATTAAATTTTGAATACAATATTTTAGAAACATCAGTGGCGTGCCAGGGCTTGTCACTTTGGACGAAAGTTCGAATTTACACAATTAGCATCACTGTTCATTTATTCCAATACGAACTTATTGTTTATTCTTTTATCTGACTGAAGTAGCAAACGAGCATGCAGTCCACCTGATGGTAAGTGGTCATTGCCACCCATGGACATCTGTAATCAACTACATACAGAACATGGGTTCCATCTGAAGTCAATCAGTTAAGCGTTGCTACTCCCGAGGACTATGGTCGCCTCATGTGAAAGTGTGCCGGCAACCACACCCGAAACGCAAGAAATGCTTCACGCTAGAAATAGGTGTGGCGGTAGTACTTACCAGGTGGAACTACACTGGTTCTACCACCTTCCTATAGGAACTTATAGATTATTTTTATGCATTAATCAATCGAGTCCTTAGGTTTATAAATTCAGCACGAACTTACGTTACGCCACAAAAGGTATTTTAAATTTAGGTATTATAGAAAGTGTTATGTACTTATGTTCTCTTGCCTAAGATATCACTTTACCTAAACACCATACCGGGAATCTAAAACACGGACTAGATCTTATCTAGACTATAAACCGAGGCCTAAGCCCACACGGCTGGTCATTATGCAAAACTAGGCTTTATTGAAAGCAAAACTTGCATTTAATAGTTTTGTATTGGTTGCATGTTATTTGTGAAATCTGGTATGTTGTGAAAAGACCAGAAATATCATGTTAAAACTATATTTAAAGGAACGGAGATAGTTAATAGGAAATTATAAAAGTGATTGTAATAGCATTGGAAACAAAAATAATGAAGTATTTCATAAATTTCTTTATGAAAAACACTATCTGCCTTTGCTGACCTAAAAATAGGGAGTAACTGAAAATATTAGATAAATAAAAAAAAACTATTTCTATAAAAAAACTTAGGTACAATTTCCGAAGATTTACATAATATGTTACTTTTACAAAAGTTTAGAAAGAAGAACATCATTGCATGAAACAAAATTACTATAATTAATTCAATTAAGTAATATATGTATGTACACAAAAGGTGATCTTATCGTTGGGCAACAGTTCTTGAGTTTCGTTGGAAGTGTGTGGTTGCTACCTCATTTTCATATAAGCTGAAGGTGGTAGACCCATTCGACATTAGAATGCAGTTCGACCGGGGAAGGACCACCGCCAAACCTATTTCTAGCGTGAAGCATTTGTTGCGCTTCTATGGAAGGGTTGCCGGTACAATTTTATATGAAGCGACCATCATAGTCCTCGGGAGTAGCAACGCATCTGTGATGAGATAGAACCCGTTCTGTATGAAGTTGATTACAGATGTCCATGGGCGGCAGTGACCACTTATCATCAGGTGGACTGAATGCTCGTTTGCTTCGAATACATCAGTCAGATAAAAAAAGCCAACTATCTTAGTCTACGGCAGTGAATGAGTGCAAAAGAATCCCTGTTCTATATGAAGTTATTTACAGGCGTTTAAGGACGGCAGTGAGCCCTTACCGTCAGATATGCCTACTGCTCGTTTGCTAATTCAACCTTATAAAAAAAATTAACAACCTGCAATATAACTTTGACGTCGAAAATATAAATAAACACGTCAAAAATATGCAAATGATAACCGAATGACATACTCAGACAGTTCACAACATGACAAATTTATGACTCGGCAGCGACACAATAAAATGCGACACAGTGTTGCCAATTAATTTGGATAGGTTACATTCGTATGAAATGTTCTCTGCGTGATTGCTCGAACGATCTCGTTTATCTCTTTAGTGAAATGTAGGGATAGGTTAATGTGGAGACGGCTTCTCCATCATCTTTTAGAATGTGTCCCTAGAAATCCATTGGTGGACGATAGTGTCTCTTTGAAATGGAGTCTCGTCATTCATTGTTTTTGACATAGGTGGTAATGAATGAAATTTGTATGCTACTGTTGGTTGGTGATTGCAACTAAGAAAATGCGTATACTATATGTTGACGTATGTATGTTAATGTCATAGAGAAACCAAAGGCTTCATCCAGATGGGCAGTAGTGTATACCCATGTAACATCAATACATACTGTATTCACTAACAACCATTGGTGACTATTGACAAAACACCATTAGAGGAAGCCTTTGCCCAGCGGTGGCTTTTAAAAGGCTCATGAAAAGTAAGTCTCATATAAAAATTTTCGTCCGTATTTTTTACCATAAAATAATAAGGATAACATTAAACCATTTTTGAATTGTTTTGTCAAAGGAATCGCCATTGTCATTAGAATATATTTTCAGTTAATTTATTTTCTTAAAAAAACGGTAAACGATGGTAATTTAATTTATTATATCTATGTTAGGAATAGGTAATCCATTCTCCTATGGGAATACATATTGGCTAGAAGAAAATAAGTTAATAATGTCTTTAAGACTTAATATGTACAAAAAGTGGTTTATTAGTTTTTTCTTTGATCATCGTTCCCTTTTGAAGGCCGCCTTACACTGGTAGTCAAACTCCCTAAGAGTAAAGATTTACTCACATTAGTATTTCTATTTCTGTTCTATTATACCTATTCTATTCTATTATTTCTATTCTAGAGTAATCTATCTATCTATCTATCTATCTATCATTTGTCAACAATTTTAGTACCTTAAGAATGTATTTAAGCCTTAAGAATAAGAATATATCGGTCATATACTAGGATAATGAGTCTCTTACGGGTAATCTAGGTCGTAAACTGTTTGAGTGTTAATTTTCAATCAAATTGGATAGGTACTTTTGGTGTGAAAGAGTACCAAACACACATACAAGCTCACAACTTTCGCGTGTATAATTTCTTTAAACTATCCATGAATTACGACCTTTCATATTCAACTAGTATTTTTGAGCTATTTTATTTATGGTGTTAGTATTGAATATCTGTGCATTTCTTTTTTTAGTCAAATTGACTTTTTGACCATTTTTGTTTAGAAAACGGACATGCATCTATTGATCTCGGTTTTCTTAATTTAAACAGCTAGTTTCCTCGCTCGCATACTTGCGTATTATACAACAAGTGCTTTATACAGCCTGTTTATTACCTTGTCGTTATATTATAACTCGACTTTGCCAACGACTTTCCCTATGGGGTTATTGAAACAACTTTTTATTCTATTCCCACTTTTTATGAACAAAATGTGATGAGCTGGAGATTATAACTTATCTTAGCGGTTTTTGTCGTAACGAATTGCACTATTAAGTGTTAGGTACTATAATGTAATCGCTTTCATAAATTCAGTTAGATAGAATTACTTTTTATTTCGAATTGAAAAAATTGAAAGCAACACACCCAATTTGAATTGGGAAAGCATATTTCTAGAAAACATTATACATATATGTATTCATAGTCAATCAATTATATGTAGTTACACTAATGGGCATTGATTTCCTCCACAGATAAGACGCTTTCAGTTTGTAGTCTACCGCGCTACCCAAATCCAAATTAGTACACTTTACACGCCGTTGAAATACCTATATTTTTTAAAAATTAGTTTTATATTTTTTTCATCATCCTAAAGCAGCGATTTTAATCCGCAAATTATTTTAGAAAATTCGGAATATTTATTAAGTTATCTATATTAAATATCTCGTCAACCATTATTGTCCAACTGCTGGGCACGGTTCTTCTCTCAGATTGAGAGAATATTAAGCCATAGCCCCCGCGCTGGCCAAGTGCGGATTGGTGGACTTAACACACGTCCGAGAACTTTTTTTTAAAGATTTCTGGGGTGTATAGGTTTCCTCACGATGTTTTTCTTATCGTATCTATCTTCGTGTGTGGTACTCGCGATGTAGGAAAATGCCTGGTATGAGACTATGAATAACATTTTTTTTAAGATGAATATATAGGTTAATAAAATACACACTGTTTATTGGTAAACTAAGTTATTTCTTACTTATTTCTGTTCGTTTAATGTGTGCACACCTGCTATAAAATATAATAACGATAAAAATTCGCTAATTATAAAATTGAGTCATTAAAACATCAAGCTTTTTCCAGTATATACTTACACATGTTTAGTGCTTACAAAGTCATATAAACTGTGTACATAAAATTATAAAGTAATCCGTAATTGCCTTAATAAGCCGCCATATTTCAATTTGCGTTATAAATAATTCATAGAAGCCGAATCAATACTTAGCTAGCTGTATGGGTGGAGCTCTTAAAATTCATTGAGAAATTCATTAAAATGCAATCAATACAGTTATCATTAACACAGTACTAGTATCATACAGTAATCTAACTCTGCCCTGTCCTTGAATTTTATATCTCTAAAGTAAGTAGTCTAAAGTATTTTAAATACATCTGCATACTTGACCTTCTTTATTACTTATTATGTATTTTATTCAGTAGATTAAGGTATTAAACAATGCGTTCTTTTAATATTTGAGAGACTTAATAACAAATCGTACACAAATAATAGTTATAAATTTCACGCTGAATAATATTATCCCAACCAAAATAAAAAAAAATAACACTGGACATGTTTATGCACAATTAAAGCAATCAAAAACAGCCTCATATAGTTTACAACTGCTCTTCGCTACATTATGATACTAAACCGTTACATACCGAGTGCATACCGAAATCGAGGCGCGTAGGTATAACTTGCGTTTCGTGCGTTTGTAAGAAGTTAGAATACTGTAGATACCATTACCGTGTCATTAACGTTTGTTAATACATCGGGCTAGGTTAACCGATACATATTCATTGAATACATTTTCATATTTGTTAACATTGATTTTTTGAATTACGATTATGTAAAGGTTTATGTACTGGGCGTCAACTGCACTGAACTGAATATCTGTGTGAAAACAGACATAAGTGTGATTTTGCTAATAAGTTTAATAAGACTTATTGTGTCCTTTTGCAAATTGCAAAAATCAGACTTATACTCGTTTTCATAAGGGGCACAGTCCACCTGATGGTAAGTGGTCACTGCCACCCATGGACATCTGTAAGAAACTTCCTCTAGATCATAGGTTCTATCTGAAGTCAATCACAAATGCGTTGCCACTCTCGATGACTAAGATGGTCGCTTCATATAAAAGTATGCCAGCAATGACACCCTTCCATCGAATCGCAAGAAATGCTTCACCCTAGAAATGGGTGTGGCGGTGGTACCTTCCCGATCGAACTACACTAGTTCTACCACCTGGGAGAAGGTGACTGCGCTCCTTATTTTCACAAGGAGTGCAGTCACCTGGTTAAACTAGTAAGTATTAATCTTATTTTTGCCAAATTGTCTTCATCTATAATGGTTAGAAAAACGGTCTTTTTCATTCTAACACGGAAATTTAAAAACAGATTTCACTTCAGAAAAATGTTTAGAATAACTGACATGTATCGATTATCGGGTTTTCTTACAATTTTGTACTTATTTTGTACTTTTTAACTACTACAAACGAGATCAAAGTGGAAGCCGCACGAATAAATTAGTACAAAAAAGACATTTCATTTACCATGGATTAAATGCTCCTTTACTAATTAAAAAAAATCTCCGTTCACTTGTAGACCTACATCGTTCAACAGCGCACTTTTAAAACGCATAAAATTTTACAGTTTCTTATAAATTATGTTAGGACATTAACATTTTTTGGATTTATCGTCATTTGGACTTTTAAAGGGCGTTAAAATGCTTGCTGTGATTTAAAACTTCATTACGAACATTTTGTTTTCTTATTAACCTTGAGATTCGGAGAATTAATAAAAATGCTTATTAATTTATATTTTTAAGTAGTAACATAAAACTCATAATCCGAATTTGTATTCTCCGCGGCTATGGAAGCAAACCATTGGCTTTAATTGGATAGCAGTTAAAAGCAGAAAAAGCCATAAGTGTTTTTTCGAAAAATATTTTCAACACAATATAGATACATAATTATGTTCATACATCAGTTACAATCGATTTTATAAAGATCACAAGTATTACCTAAACTCAATCACAGCTATTTTTCCATCATTTAAAACTACATCTGATGCCTTATCCTGGTTAAAAAAAATAACTAATTTCTGTTATTATACAAGTACTCGTATATTAGTGTAATAATGGTTGAATAAACATGTTTTCTACACTCATAGGCCTACAGTAGGATTCTCTCCTGTGTTGTGGGTACCACGGATACACACAGGATGAATACACAAACACCCAGACCCAGAACATGAATCTAAATTCATCATTCAGATGCCTTTCTGGCCGAGAATCGAATCTTGGACCCATTGCGTGTCAAACCGGTATGGTAATCGCTGCGCCACGCGGGTCGTCAAATAAAAACGGTTTTCATTACCTTTTAAATATTTTTTCAAGGTGGTAGAATCAGTGTAGTTCGACCAGGGAAGTGCCACCGCCACACCTATTTCTAGCGTGAAGCATTTCTTGCGTTTCGATAGAACGGTGTGGTTTCCGGCACACTTTCACATGAGGCGACCATCATAGTTCTCGGGAGTGGCAACGCATCTGTGATTGACTTCAGATGGAACCCATGTTCTGTATATAGTTGTTCTGTGTATAGTTGATTACAGACGTCCATGGGCGGCAGTGACCACTTACCATCAGGCGGACTGCATGCTCGTTTGCTTCTTTATTCAGATAATAAAAAAGATAAAACTTTTTTTTTATCTGAATGAATACGCTATAATTTCGCTTCGGCTATAGAACTCTACATAGAGAGATAGAGTCTATACACATACTCTACATCTTGTTTACGTCGCTTCTTACCAAATTCGTTTCACTTTCCATCTTTACGCTGATCCGTAATAAGGTTGTTGACGTGTTTTTTTGCCATTTTTGCGACATAACTATGGTAATGTTTCTACGCACACTAAATATTTATTTATAAAAAATACATATATACATTGTGTGATTTAAAAAAGGCTGCCAGACCGTTCTTCTAAAATTTTGAAAAGCATTTGTTTGTGATGCGATGATTAATATTGACGACCTGCGTGGCGGAGTAGTTACCATACCGGTCTGACGTGCAATGGGTTCCGGGTTCGATTCCCGGCCAGACATGTATCTGAATGATGAGTTTAGATTCATGTTCTGAGTCTGGGTGTTTGTGTATTCGTCTTGTATGTGTCCATGGTACCCACGACACAGGAGAAAATCCTAGTGTGGGGATAGCCCCACACTCATAGGAGTGTAGAAATCGTGTGTAATGCGTGTATTTATTTATTTATTGAATTTGAATGAATCAAAAATATGTTAATAATCTTTTAAATCAAATCCAGTTGTATTGTATTGGAATGCAATTCCACATTTATTATATTCGTCGTCAACCCATTATTGTCTCACTTCTGGGTACGGTTCTATCCACAGAATGAGAGAGTTTAGGCCATAGTCCTCCACGCCAGTTGCAAGTTGGTAGACTTAACGCACCGTTAAGATTTAAAAAAAAACTTTCAGGTGTGTAAGTTTCCTCAAGATGTTTTCCTTCACCGTGAATCAGTGATTCTTATATGTTATGTGCGTATTAGAAATTAATTATCACTAGAGATTTAAAAAAAAACATCACTGAGATTTGGACCTCGGACCTCCCGATCGAGAGGGCAAGATTCAAACATTGGGCTATCACTTGTCACTTATTTAAACAACAAAACGCTTTCTACACTCATAGCAATAGGATTTTCTCCTATGTCGTAAAAAAAACTAATTTCTGTTATTATATAAGTACTCGTATATTGGTGTAAAAAGGGTTGAATAAAAACACGCTTTCTACACTCATAGCCCCACAAGGTTTTCTTCTGTGTCGTGGGTACCATGGATACACACAAAGACGAATACACAAACCCCCAGACCCAGAACAAGAATATAAACTCATCATTCAGATACCTATCTGGCCGGGAATCGAACCCAGGACCCACTGCGTGTTAGACCGGTATGGTAACCGCTGCGCATCATCGTTATTATATGCTTGGATGTAATGTCTTCTTGCATATAGAATTACCCATTATCCAAATGCAATTCACAACCAATAAATCGCATTTACGTCCCGAGGTAAGTCGCACGAAAAAACCTTGTTGTCTTACAAATGGCCTCATTTAGTTGGAATTTTCAGTAAACTGCCAAGTCTTGGTTTTTAAGTAGGTTTCATTGGTTTACAATTTCATCCGGTTGATTTACAGCGTCGGCGTCTCTTTGAGCTTAAGATAAATTGAATGTGTTGTTGCTACTGTATGAGTTAACCTACTGTATCTCTTTACTGAATAATGTTTAGAGTTACACTGCATAAGATCAAACGTACACAGACACAATATGTCACTCAATAAGTAAAAAGTTTACAAAATGAAGAAAGTAAGGTTATTGTAATTGTATGAAAAATGCGCTTTTTAATCCTATGTTGATTTTCTAATAAATTAATTTCCAAATTTATTGTAATTCCTAATTTTACTTCCCAAACGTTGTATAAGTTACTCCTATGTAAAATTTATTTATTTGATATTAGATGTTAAAGTATAAACTTTTAAGTTAAAATGCTTACATAATTTACCGCAAATCGTTTAAGTTATTTTATATGTACGTTAAACCTTATGGATATTTTACCGTAAATTGGGATTCTCGTTAATGCGAGAATAAAGCGTCACCGGCGGCATCACAAAGATTTTAATTAAATGTTTGTTAAAATAATCACCGATTAAAATACAACACGATCCTTTAATTAATTAGCGAATCGTGAAAAACCCCTTATTGATTGGGCTTTCTTGTCTCTAAATATAAAAATAGTATAAGTAGGCATGCAATTAATCTCATGTTAAGTAGTTACTGGTGGCGATTTTAAGTGAGATAGGGTTTTAGAAAAAAATGAACAAAAAATATAACAAATGAATATACAAAGAAAAATGCCGTACGCTACCGTGCGTCCTCTAAATATGGGACGGCTTTAATCCCACTCTGGGACTGACAGAAGTCAGGACGAGGGAATATTAAAGACGATGTTAATGAGACAGATAATGTACAAGCACGGCACGTACCTTGGTCTGCATGCAGCCTCGCTGGGCTCCACCTCTATTATCCACGAGCTCGGAATGATGTGATACATAATCCATGTGGCTGTGTGGTTATTATATGAGTTCGACACGCGGTTTTTCAGGCTCAATCGTGGCCAGATAGATTCGACTTATCAATTTACATTTCTGTCCTAAGTGACCCCCAGCCACGACATATAACTAAAATCCTAGTGACATTGCATATAGCGTCATTTATTTAATACATGTAATAGAAGTGATATGTGGACCAGTGATCACTTGAGTTATGAGGTTAAATAAAAGCTTTGAAGGTAGAACCAGTGTAGTTTCACCGGGCAGGTACCACTGCCACACCTATTTCTAGCGTCAAGCAGTTCGTGCGTTTCGTTGGAAGGGTGTGGCTGCCGGCACACTTTTATATGAGGCGACCATCATAGTCCTCGCTACTCTTCGGGAGTAGCAACGCATCTGTGATTGGCTTCAGATCGAACCCATGTTCTGTATGAAGTTGATTGCAGATGTTCATGGGTGGCAATGACCACTTACCATCAGGAGGACATGCTCGTTTGCTACTTCAGTCATATAAAAAAAAGCTTGTTAAACGTAGTAGCATGACAAGTAGATAAAGTACCCTCCTACAAGTTTGAAGAATATTTTTCCTATATCTTTACGTTTTGCCTGAAACCTTCATATCGAAATCTTGCCCATGAATAATTATCCTACGTAAGCCTAGCTTATGACTTATTCATGCGATACCTATCGCTCGATACAACGCGAGATGAAGCGATAAGCCTGCTACAGCGCTAAGTTGGCGCTAATCGACCCATTTGATTGATCTCTGGTATCCGATCGTAAAATATTATGCTTAAAACTGTTAAGCCATTTTTAATTACAGGAGAAAACGAGGTGTGCTGCACCTGGTCACTACCGCCAAGAGAATCTGTGGTCAAAAATACACGTATTTCTATTGCTTTACAATCAGAAGTAAGTTTGCATATTCGATGTCAGACATGTGGTCCACTCATTACTGTCTCACTGCTGGGCAAGGATCTTCTTGCACAATAAGATACTATATTCTACTGTACTGGTAAAATGTGAATTGGTAGGCTTCAAAAATTAAAAAAAAAATAAAGAATTTTGACTAGTAGGTCATCTCCTTTCATTATGAGAGTGGCTTAAACTGTAGTCGACTGTGCTGTTAAAGTGTAAATTGGTAGTAGTGTAATTGTTCTTCGCAAACCTTTCAGAACTGTTTTAAAAATATCTGACCTGTAGGTTTTTCGTGATGTTAACTTGACCGGTGAAGCAAAAGATATTTTTTTTATAACGGACATACATGACTTTAAAATCAGAGCTGCATGCCTGAATTACGAAAAGTCAAGATTTAATCGCTACGCTAATTGCTATTTAATTAATCTCATATATGACAGACTCTAAAAAGGGTTGGAGTTTGTCACTGATATGATTTAAACTAATATCATCGCGGAATTTGTACATTTTACGATGTAATGAATAATCACGATATGCGGTTTTTGAATTTATTTTTGCCGATATTTCGACCCAATTGCATGGACCATGCTCACGGCCAAACTGTGACTGTCTATTAATGTATTTTTACAAGATTTTGATTTTACAACTTTATTCGTAAATTTATAGTGTGTGGCCTGTACCAATCGTTTTTTTTTTTCATTTTTAATCTTTCATTAAAACTACAAATGCTATACAAATATATGTAAAGTTTTGCAAAGTTTTCGTGCGAACATTATAGTACTAGTAACCCAAATATTATATTATTTAAGTATAAATTCCCAAATCAAATGAATCCACATTTCCTTTTTACTGAAAACATTTATCAATGCAGAAGCCCGACTCGCACTTAGCCGTTTTTTCATTTACGTGTCACAAAAGTGCCGCAATGCGCTTTTCGATTCCTGCGATGGTGAATGACAATGTAATTATAATAGCACTTATCACGACATTTGATTGTCTGATGGTCATAGACAGGCCTAATTACCTTTTCACCGTACCCTTAACTTGAGCATGAAGCTTCTCTTAAAGTAAGAAACCACCAAACACCTCCACATGTACCACCGCCACGCCTATTTCTAGCGTGAAGCATTTCTTGCGTTTCGATAGAAGAGTGTGGTTGCCGGCACACTTTCTCATGAGGCGACCATCATAGTCCTCGGGAGTAGCAACGCATCCGTGATTGTCTTCAGATGGAACCCATGTTCTGTATGAAGTTGGTTACAGATGTCAATGGGCGGCAGTGGCCACTTACCATCAGGTGGACTTACTGATCGTTTGCTACTTCAGTCAGATAAAAACAAAGTAAGACAAGATCCATGGTGAGAGGGGTTTAGATTATAGTCCACTGCGCTGGCCAAGTGCGAATTGGTAGACTTGACATACCCTTGAAATCTTTTTTTAAGAATCTTTAGTTGAGCAGATTTCTGCACTGTCTAACCAAGGAATAATTACTTCATAATACATACAAAATTTTCAAAAATAGATGTCTGGAGAGGAGGAGTAAGAGTCTTGGATTCAAATCTCAGAACCTTAATTATAAGGCCAAGTTAATTGATTGAATAACTGCCTAATATCATACATAAAGTACCTAAGTATTCTAATAACGTCTGTAACGTTGATCTGGTGACACCTAGATTTTTGTGACCATTAATGGCTAAAATTCACGCTCACATGCTTAAGAGCACAATAGGTCATCGATTTCGCATGATTTTGTTAGGTTAGGCCTTTTCTTTTTTGTTCTCAAGGGGGAAACCTTCAAAAGGTACCCGACGCCGTGGGAGCGACGCAGGATTATGTGGGATTTTTACCGCACTAAAACCCCCCCGGTGGCCGTCCTCGGCGCTATAAAGAGGACTTTGGGACCTCCACAGAACCGCAGCCGGAATCCTCTGAGCGCGTTGCCCCATCGGGTTCTTCCCAGATGGGCGAGTGGGCCCATCGCCACGTCTCGTCTTTACGGTGGTATGCGACCACACATACCACCGTCCTTTCTGGGATTGCCTGACCGAACGGTTCGAGCTCCTACTCTAGCCGTCTGCAACCCCGGAAGCCCCTTTTAGTCGCCTCTTACGACAGGCAGGGGATGCCGTAGCCCTATTCTGGTCCCGGAACTACAGGGACGTGTCAGGTTAGGCCTAGGCCTCATCGTACGTTATTCAGGCGGAAGAACGAGTTTGATCCGATTAAGTAGGTACTATCGTCATACCTTTTTCAATCGAGAAACAGTTCTTGCGTTTTGCGACTCGGCTTAACCAAAAGCCAAAGAGTTGCATCCATAGCTGAAACATTAACAAAAATCATAAAAAGTTAATGAATATTTTAATAGCAAAGTGCCTAAGTGTCCCAGGTTCATTAAGTCATATCACGATTTTAAATCACATTTTAATATCCATGCCGCACTGCGCTTTCGGATTTAACGTTGTGACAATGTAGCCATATCACGATATGTATTGGTAATTACTGATTCTAAAAACATACTGATATATCGGACGCCGTATTCAATTACTCGGAAAACTGAAAATTCTGGGAAAATTCACTTGTAATGACTACTACGTGCTAGATGAAAAATTGCTGTTACATTGTTGAGCTATTTTGAGTTCTCGTAGCTTATCAGAAATCGATGGTGTATGCGTTCATATACATTTTAACGAAATAAATTATAGTTAGATTTAAGTAGTAAGCGTCCAGTCAATACCTCTATCGGAAGTATTGAGGGTGGTAGAACCAGTGTAGTTCGACCGGGAAGTACCACCGCCACACCTAATTCTAACGTGAAGCATTTCTTGCGTTTCGATAGAAGGGTGTGGTTCTCATAGTCTCATAGTCCTCGGAAGTAGCAACGCGTCTGTGATTGACTTCAGATGGAATTCGTGTTCTGTTTGAAGTTGATTACAGATGTCCATGGGCGGCAGTGGCCACTTACCATCAGGTGGACTGCATGCTTATTTGCAAAACTATAGCTTTTTTAATCAGTTTGCTTTTTCAATCAGGAAACCAGTGCATCAGAAAAGAGAAACTGATAAATATCAGAAATAACCTAAAAGTCAATATTGTCCACTTAATTACTATACGTTAAAAAATGTTTGTTTACATGAAATCCTTATCTTAGAAATAATATACATCACAAACAAAACTTATTAAATCTGACCTCGTTACAATGTATTTTAACGTGTTATATAATTAGTGGTTTGAATTCTTCGAAATCACCACTAAACCAATAACTGCTTAATAATAACAGTGTTAACCTAATAGAGCAGTGATAGCCTAATGGTTGAAACTTGCCCTCTCAATCGGGAGGTCCGAGGTTCAAACCCAGGCACGCACCTCTTTGTGTTAATTTCTAATATGCACATAATTTTAGTTAAAAATCAGTGGTGCGTGGTGAAGTTTGAACCTCTGAATTAGTATAAATAAAATATAATAAAATAGGAAAAGGTGGAATACAGTTCATTTATCATGTATTCTGTGTAAATAACCCACCCATTAATTTCCTACAATAAAAAAGCAATCTAGTACCAACTTATTTTGATTTATAAAAAACGGAGTATTCTGGAAAGTGCGTACAATGGTTCGATCCGTACAATTCTAATCAATCATTCTGTTCGCTACATAATTAATACCTCACCATTACTTCGAATCACATGCCACCCTATAGCAATTTATCTACTATACCATGAATACAGGCACAGGCGTTCTTATCAGTCCATCATGGAAATGGGGTACGAAATAATCAATATTTTTCTGCCCCACCCCTCAATACGCATGCGTGGTGTACAACCCCTGATGGTGGTGGTACGACCTTATGGGTTGGAGGACCCCACGGGTTCACCCAATAAACCATTCTCGTGCAGCGAGTCGACCGAGGTGGACTTGAACATGGCCTTCGGAACTCACTGCAGTCAGCGCTGGACTCACAAACCACCATGTAAGTACCTCCTACTTTAGACAGGCATATTTCAATGCTTAAGGGTGCCTTCCGAGAAACCAAATCGTTATTTTTGGACTATTGCGTCACCAAGTGTTTAATTTTCGAATTAAACTAACATGTCCGTTACTTCCACAGAAATCCAAGATGGCGCAATGGCGGAATACGGTAAGACGGCATCGAGATTTTTAAGAAAGCGCTTTATGTTATTTTTTTCTATTAAGTTACATGCAATGCTGTAAATAATTAAAGCATACATAGAAAAGTGTAAAGTATACCAGGACGTATACTAACATTTCTATGTACATAAGACTTGAATAAACATGCTTTGTACTCTCACGCTATTTGTTTAATACCTCACCTATCCATTTTACGCCATTAAGACGGAGTTTCATGACCGCCAACCATCGACTTTATTTTTATCACACGGCGTGACTCATATTCTATTTTTAGTAACAGAAATGTGTTATATATCACACTTTGGTCTCATTATTACACAATAGTTTCTTAAGGTATTTTTTTTAAGTTTTTAAAATTAATTAATTTTCGGAAAATGTTTATACGCCTCAAAGTTGTTTCAGACGACCACACCTTAAATAACTATCTTATATTTATTATTTGCAATTTATTATTTCGTAAAAGGTTGCCATGAGGGTAGACACCCTTTAAAAAAAAACATAGTTTTAATAGCCATGGCGTGGCCTTTATCGATTCTCTTGGGGCTATTCTGATACAATAAAAGGTAAATGTCATCTTTAAGGGTACACAGGGGGATTTTACTGCACTTATAACCTTTTTTAATTAACTATTTTTATAGTACCCCTTTTTTAATTATACCATAATGTAAAGCAGATTACCTCTTCAAATTATTTTTTTTTATTTAATTTTGTGGACACTTAAAAATATATTTCGAGTGGAAAATACGAATATGAATCGTTCCAACGAAACCCAACCTTAACATCTCAATCTTATTTATTTTCGTATCGTGGAAACTTGATCGAAGTGAGCGGAGCTATTCTCATATTTTCATAAACTTTGTCGACATTTGATAGCGATCAGTAATTTAATTTAATGTCAAATAGAATTTCAATCTGGCGATATAGAGTGGGATACGGCGAATTAGACTCAAAATTATTTCGTTAAATATCGTGCTACCATTTTAAAACATATTGTCAGTGGAAATAATGCTAAAGGGCCAAAATAGCATTCGTAGAAATTGAGGTTTTAAAGTTATATTTTACAGAAAAAAATAATGTCACCTTTATTTTTGGTGGGATCATGTTAAGTATTTTATATTTTATACTTTATTTATTAAATTCACCAACGATTATATCATTTAAATTTGACATAGAAACGTAGAACATAGTAACTTAACAATAAATGAATAATCACTTACAGGTGAACATTGCTAGCTATAGTAAAATAACTTTATAAACAGAAAAAACACGTAGCATTAATAAATAATAACATAAAAGCATCTATTTTTTTTAAAGTAACAGATATATAAAAGAAAAACACCAATGAAAAAAGAATAACATAACAATACTATCCAATATTAGAGTCTTCCTATAATTTTGATTAAAATTTTAAATTGAACCAAGTAGAATGAACTCCTGTAGTTATTATATTATACTGGTTGTTTATTATTATTTATATTTGTACGAGTAATGCGCGTACAGTCCTGTGTCAGCAATTTACACCCATTCATGCTTTACTTTAGAATTGTTAATTAGTTCGCAATCGGTCATTAAGCGTACCGCGCGTCACTCAGTTTACCATACCCCCCATTTTAGTTTTATTTCCATTAAGGAAGGAATTATACAGTTTTAAGATTGTATAGTTCTTTTATTTAGCTTATTTAAACGGTTACGGCCTAACCCGTACAATATTCAAGACCAAAATCGTATCCTATATAAAAAGTAACTAACTTCCAAAACCTCAACATAACTTAAAACAAGCGTATTTACACGTTTTCTCTTACAGAATAGAAGTTTAACAATTACTAACAGTTACTCATAAAAGTACAGTTAATCAGAACCGATACCTCAAAAATTAAAAACCTTCTTCCAAAAACTCATAAATGTAGCTTACATAACAATGTAGCTATTTATGGCCATGTGGCGTAGGCTGGCGCGTGCCACGGTATATTGATGGCTACAATTTATTACCACTTTAGCTATAGCCTCCTACATGCGTGTCACTGGATCGGGTAAAATCTGTCTTGTTAGGAACTATTGATTGACATGTTAGGCCGATATGTGTCACTTTATTTATTAACCACTGACGAAGTAAAAAATGGAAGCCTAATTCAAATTCTTACGAACATGCGAAAAAGATCGAATTTGAAATATAATTCAAAGACATTTCGTAGATTTCACTGTCTATATCTAATGTTCAAAAAGTATGTAAATTGTTATAAGTAAGGTAATAAAATCAAAATAACTGTTGTTACGTAGCTAAAAACAAACTAGTATTTTCTCGCGATCATTTTTATTTATAATTATTTTCAATTTCATTGCTGTATTAGGAGTCTGATTCGTTACCGCGTCTATATTTCATAACGTATTAAATTATGTTCCACTAATTGTTTATAATAATACCGTTTTTTGTTGATATAAGTTTTTGTGGTAATTCGAAACAGAATGTTCATGTGCCGTGCAATAAGTAATAAATCATATCTGTTAAAGTCAATTTTCAATTACCTACAGAAGTTTTTATGGAGTTTAAAAGAGAATTTACTAACATTTCCTCGAACAAACAAAACTTATTTCAAAGATAACTGTCGTCGTCAACCCATTATTGTCCCACAGCTGGGCACGGGTCTTCTCTCAGAATGAGAGAGTTTAGGCCATAGTCTACCGCGCTGGCCAAGTGCGAACTGGTGGACTTCACACACCTCCGAGAACTTTTTTTTTTATATAAAGAACTCTCGGGTGTGTAGGATTCCTCACGATGTTTTCCTTCACCGTAAACCAGTGATAATTAATGTATAATACGCACATAAATCAGTGGTGCGTACCTGGGTTTGAACCTCGGACCTCCCGATTGAGAGGGCAAGTTACAACCATTAGGCTATCACTGCTCTTAGCCTATCACTGCTCAGATAACTACCTATATTTAAATAACAACAAGAATACAAAATGAAAATGACTACGAAAACTACTTTATAAGCGAAATTAACTGTGTTCTATTTGTATAGGCGGAGTAATTTCCAAACGGCTAAATCGATTTCGATTAAACTTTCATCACGTAACATATAAATATTTTACATATACTTTTAAATATATTCAAAGCTACCCTGGGTATACGAAAATCTTCTATAATATATGTATTTATATCAAAACTGATTATACATTTATATACTTTATAATACCTAATAAGCAAGAATGTAGGTACATAAGAATATTCCATTTATTTAATAAATCATGTCTGCAAACATGGGTAACATTAATATTTTTCTAAATCATATATTAGCTCTAGTACCTTAACCTACATCTTAATTCGATAGGGTGTTGTGTAAATCGTCAGCGAGTAACGAATAGCGAATAAAAGATAAAAATGTTGTTTTTTGTTTTTAATTTTTTGAATTATGTACCTTTCTTGACATATTTGTACCAACCGATAGTTCGGTTTTGGCCCAAAAAGGTCTTCACTACATAGTATAAAACAAAGTTGCTTCGCACTGTCTGTCCCTATGTATGCTTAGATCTTTAAAACTACGCTACAGATTTTAATGCAGTTTTTTTAATAGATAGAGTGACTCAACAGGAAGGTTTTTATGTATTACATGTGTATAATCCAGTGGAGGAGCACTGATAATGTTAGAATTTTGACTTTAGGTGGAACTAGAACTAGAACTAGTTAGGAATAAATTTCGGTTTCGGCCTAGAAATCGGGCAAACCGTTCGGCTCAGCCATAACATACGTTTGAGAACTTTCGGGTTGCTTTGATTTTACTCGTAGCTGTTAGTCTTATTGCTTTAAACTTTACCGGTTTTTGGTAGCAAGCTTAAAGCCGGGACAAGAAGAAAATGAAATCGAAAGGGTAGATGATTTTGGTTCCCGTTGCCAAGCTGTTTTCCGTTCCGCCTTCGCGAGGAAGTACACGGACTTTTGCTCGTAGGCGTTTTAAGCCCGCTCGATCTTTTGTTTACCGAACCATCAAGAACATTATTGATGAATTCGTCATATCATCAAGAACATTATTTACTTTAATGAATTTTTAAATTTGTTTTAACTAAGTTAAACCAATTAAACATAGTTAGTCTCTTACTAGCTCTTGTTCAAACCACATAAAAAGTCCGATACATTATTAATATCGAAACCACGTCTACATACGAATGATAAATCAGTGTCCACCTAGTTTGTCAAATGCCTTATTGATAATGTATCGTTATCTCTATCTTGTCCCAGATTAAAAATAATATGACGTTATCATTATAAACTGGAGCGTAACTGTTACGTTACTTGTTAATCAAGTTCATAAAAGAATGTCTAATAAAAATATTTGGTTACTACCATACGGATTTTAATACTATTTATAACATACTAGATTACTCCCGCGACTTCGCCCGCCTCGGTCTACCTTGATATTGAGTACTCTATGTGTTAGTCTAGATCATTAATTTAGGTCATAAACAATACTCCGGTTACATTTCTTTGGAGACCCCGGAGTCCTCTTTCTAGCGCAGAGGACGGCCACTGAGGGGTTTAAGTGCGGTAAAAATCCCATATAACTCTGCGTCGCTCCCACGGCGTCGGGTACCTTTTGAAAAACAAAAAAAAGGGTTTCTCTCTCAAAAACAAAAAAGAGGTCGTGGACAATTTGCTAAATTGTAGCAAAGTTCGTTTGTTTTTACGTGAAAGAGTAACAAACGTACAGCCATTTCTGTCAAAATATAATAGAGCTCATGTGATATCAGTCATAGCGCCATTACTTTTCGGATAATATTGTTGAAAGCAACTAAGAGTCAACTAGGAACCGGGAAGTTGAGTCTTCTTGTGTATCAACAACACACACTGTAGCCACCAATAATACCAGGCGTGGGGACCAATACCAAAAGGCCCCTTTGTCATCAAAAAAATATTGTCCCACTGCTGGGCATGGGGCTTCTCTCAAAATGAGAGAGTTTTAGGCCATAGTCCACCGCGCTGGCCAAATGCGAATTGGTAGACATGCGCAAAGCTCTGACGTTATACGCCTGATTTCTAATAGGAATATTTCTTCGAACTCAATTAATTTTAATTTTGTTACAGTAATTAACAATGGTCTTGACGCCTTACAACGTTAAACTGTACATTTATAATTAGTGTCGACCGTTTAAGATCGTGACAAGATAACGTTACAAATTAACTTTCATCATAAATCTATCGCGGCCGTGACACCGATGAATATAAATATTTCTGTCTCATAACGTCGGAGTTTACTGCTTTTTTTTGTTTTCGAGGGGGAAACCTTCAAAAGGTACCCGACGCCGTGGGAGCGACGCAGGGTTATGTGGGGTTTTTACCGCACTAAAACCCCCCGGTGGCCGTCCTCGGCGCTGAAAAGGAGGACTCCGGGATCTCGAAACGACTTCAACCGGAATCCTCCAAGCGTGCTGCCCCATCGGGCTCATCCCAGATGGGCAGCTGGGCCCACCGCTCCGTCTAGTCTTGCGTATGCGACCACACATACCGCCGTCCTTCCCGGGATTGCCTGACCGAACGGTTCGAGCTCCCACTCTAGCCGTCTGCAACCCCGGAAATCCCTTTTAGTCGCCTCTTACGACAGGCAGGGACAGGAGTTTACTGCTGTGTTATAGCTTTAAGGGTCTAGTAAGGGAGGAAAGATACATTAACATACTTCTCCGAGGTAGGAACGCTGCTGAGTAAACAGACATGCGCCAATGGGTGGCCACTTATTAGCATTTATTGGTTGTTTGCTCAAAAGAAGACATCTAATGGACTGATTTATAGTACAAATATACTTTACAATCGTCGTCAACCCATTATTGTCCCACTGCTGGGCACGGGTCTTCTCTCAGAATGAGAGAGTTATAGGCCATAGTCCACCGCGCTGGCCAAGTGCGAATTGGTGGACTTCACACACCTCCTTGAAGTTTTTTAAAGAACACTCGGGTGTGGAGGTTTTCTCACGATATTCTCCTTTACCGAAAACCAGCGATAATAAATTTTGCACTTTACAAGAGTTTTATCATATTGATTTAGAGCTATCCTATTAAACATAACGTCCGTGTTGGTTAGTTCCCAAGACCCTTAACAAAACTTTAATCATATTAATTAAACTAAACCAAGCGTAAAAGAATATACAGGCAATATACTAATTAATGGTTATTTGTCTACATACACACATATGTATGTACATGTGTTTATGTATGTTTGCGTGAATGTGTGTGAGCATGCTTGTATGCATGGGTTTGAGCGGGACTATCAGAAAATTTTACCTAACCATAATAGCGTGAGAAGAAAATGTAAATAACTATTCCTAAGTTATTTATTTACACAAAAAGCAATTTACAACAAGTAACAATTTATTTCTATGAAAATGGGTGTACATCTTATGTACTATGGTCTGTATAAAAGCCAATCAAACACTTAGATTTAAAAAAAAACATAAAACACTTTAATATAGCCTGGGTTCAATGGATTTTAACTCAACGTGACCAAATTAATACATGCCATGTAAAATCAGTTAGAGTAAAAGACTTCAACGGGGTCCGAGGCAAAGTTTATACTGAAAAATAAAAATGTATATGCAATTATAGGCGTTTAATAATATCTATTGCACTACTCTTAATTCGAAGCAGTAGAGAGTGCTTTACTACCGAAAAATCCGTTTAGCCTCGATTTTGAGGGTATGTTGTGTTAAATTACCTACACACACACCTATTTTTAGCGTGAAGCATTTCTTGCGTTTCGATAGAAGGGTGTGGTTGCCGGCACACTTTCACATGAGACGACCATCATAGTCCTCGAGAGTAGCAATGCATCTGTGATTGACTTCAGATGAAATCCATGTTCTGTATGTAGTTGATAACAGATGTTCATGGGCTGCAGTGACTACTTACCGCATGCTCGTTTGGTCCTACAGTCAGATAAAAAAAAATTAATAGCTTTTTTCATAATACTACATAATAACAAATTATATAAGACAAAATAACTCCAATAAATACGTTATCCATTGGATATAAACTATACTTGGTAATAACCAAGTAAACTGTATGTCAATCCAACTGGAATGGTTTACGGTGACAGCAATCCATAAATAAGTACTACCGAGTATATGAATATCTTTGGTCACTTGTTCTAGTGCGCGCATAACGATATTATATTTATTCTGTGCGTATTCCGTTTTCGCCAGTTTACTTCCGTCTATGAATAGAATGGCATCTTTGTGTATGTTTACTTTCAATTTTTCCTTTTCGTATAACCTTCCCGTTATCGTCAGTTTTATTCCCGGCAATTACTAAAGTGGGAATTTAGTCTGTGTCTGATTTTGGTGTTTACTTATTAGCCATTTTCTCTATATTACTTTGGAGACTTACGCCAGCCGTTAAGATATCATACCACTACTGCTTTTAATTCATGCTATCGAAGTATTTCACGTCGAACACACAATTTTCGAACTAAGATTATGTCATCATTTCCTGTCAGACTTGGTGCCTCTTGATCTCCCTTTGTCAAAATAATCCGTGGAATACTATACTAATTCGTAGAAATACGAATAGTAAAAATACGGTAATAAAAATTTTGATAGGGTATATTTTTCCATTATAAAATCATGCAGGTATGCGTTAAGTACGTATGTACGCGCCAATTGTACCGTTAAAGTATTTGAAATATCTTTTATACGGTACAAAACTATGACATTGATCAACTGAATTAAAAAAGTCGAAATATCATACTAATATTATAAAGGCGAAAGTTTGAGAGTGTGTATGTTTGTTACTTCTTCACGTCTAAACGGCTGGAGCGATTCTCATAAAATTTGGTAGGGAGTTAGCTGACACTCTGTATAACCGTATAGGCTTTTTACTATGGAAAAATATCTTATTCCAACGGGACAATCGATACATCGATTTTTATTACGCGGGCGAAGCTGCAGGGTTCAGCCAGTTACGAATATAAATAAAAACCTTTCTACTAGTACACATTAAAAAAAAGCTGTGTGCTATAGCTGTAATGTTTCAACACTCTAATATAACATTCGCTTCTCGCTTTATACTCGTAACTCGCTGTCAATGTGACCCATCAGTTAAATATCAGATCTTTACTCCCTTCACTTCTATTGGCTAGAACGGAGTATCAATCTCGGATATTCCAATTACAAATGTCAACCAATCAGATGTATTGAAATGACTTAATTAGTCATATTTCTAGTCACGATAGCTGCTTAGCATAGAAATGTTCTGTATGTGGTAGGTAAATTTGTAGGAGTGATGATTTTGTATGAAAATACTTTTAACTACGGCGACGCGCAACGACCCGCGTGGCAGAGTGGATACCGGTCTGACGCGCAATGGGTCCCGGGTTCAATTCCCCGGCAGACAGGTATCTGAATTATGAGTTTAGATTCATATTCTGGGTCTGGGTGTTTGTGTATTCGTCTTGTGTGAGTCCATGGTACCTACGACACAGGAGAAAATCCTAGCGTGTGGTTATGAGTGTAGAAAGCGTGTTTAACATTGTTTTAAATATCGTTCTTTTGTTCTTTTCAGTGCTGTTTATGTTTTAGTAATCAGTTAAAAAGTTTACTGATCTGTGTATTATGTTTAGTGCTGCACGAATTTAATTATTTACTAAATAAATATTGTAGATATAAATTATCTTCCAGGTGTTATGTTAAGGTATCATAATAAAAAATAAATAATCATAATTATGTTCCTTGATATTTTTTTATACTATTTCAAATTATTTCTGTATAAATATACCTATATTAATTGTATTGTTTTGTCCACAGATAAACCTCGAAAGAGCTTTCCAGAATGATCCTTTAAATCCGGTCCCTGGTGAAAAGGTAAGTCAGTTCTAATGAATTTTCAGATGTAATTTCATTTAATTTCTTGGTGGTAGAATGATTACGGTCGCTCCGAAAGTATAGCCACCGAACTATATTTTAGTCCTCGAGAGTAGCATGCATCTGTAAGCAGAGAGTAAGTGATCTCAGATAAGTTTTAATTCTCATCTGGGGTTCATTACTAAAAACCAATGGTTCTTAACCTTTTAGTGACGAAGAACCATTTGACAAAATATCTATCTACTCTTGGACCACCAGGTCCAGTGGAATTATATTATCACATTGGAATCTGAAGACCACCATCTGACGCCCTTTTTATTTCACCATACTGAAATTTGAATACTTTTGACGACCTTTTTTTTGGTCATTATACTTTTTATGTTCTTTTGTTGACTTCTTATTTTCTTATTTTATAATGGCTTCCCGGACGACACCGAATGATCACCAGTGGTCCGCTGACCACCGGTTAAGAACCACTGCCATAGTCGCTAGTAGCCACTTACAATCGGATGCACTGTATACTCGATTGCTACTAGCATATTATTAAATGTATTTACATTTATATATCCTGTCAGCGTGGTATACTATGAAATCAAGTATTAAACATTCTGGCAGGAAATCAGGATCTAGTAGTAGCTTTAAGCACACGAAGCATTCTGAGTCCTCATGTCTTTAATCAACGGCTGACTTCAGATAGTGCTTCAATCTTTAGAGGTTGAAAATAGACGTTAATTATGAGCAGATGACATAATTCATGCATAATTACTGTCTAAAACTCTCTAAATGTAAAAGTCGCTGCTCACTGTCTATCCCCATGTATTTGTATCTGTCCTTTAAAACTACGCTACGGATTTTAATGCAGTATTTTTTAACATATAGATCGATTCAAGCGGAAGATTTTTTTTATGTATAATACATGCATAATCTAGTGAAAAAACTCTAATAATTTTAGATTTTTGACTTTTAGACGGAACGAAGTTCGCCGGGTAGTAAAAATATAAAATGGACGAAAACATACTATCAACTTTATTTTTCAAAGATATACGTACTTCAAACAACCATAACCTTATGAAGTAACTTGAACGGTATAATTTAGAAAATAATCACGTTTCGTGTAAATATTTGCTGGCCTCGTTTCCACTGGCAGCGTTTATGAGCTAAGTAACATACGTTAGCACGCTCGAATAATACTAATATTGCGAAGTAATTTCATTATACTAAGCATTATAGATGATAACCTAGCGGCGGAATCTCGGACGCTTAGTCATTGGCTCGAATCCCAGGTACCACTGATTCTTGTAAAAAGATCGTCAACCCATTATTATCCCACTGTTGGACACGGGTTTTCTCTCATAATAAGATAGTATTAGGCCATAGACCATAGTCCACCGCGCTGCCAGTTCACTTTGATATCAAGCGATTATCTTAGTCCTCGGGAGTAGCAACGCGTTTGTGATTGGCTTCAGACAAAAACCCCTTTCTGTATAAAGTTGCTTACAGATGTCTTTGGAAAGCAGTTATCACTTATATTATGCGTATTAGAAATTAATTATTATTGCTTTTACACACCCGAGAGATCTTTAAAAAAAAAGTTCTCGGAGGTGTGTGAAGTCCACCAATTCGCACTTGGCCAGCGCGGTAGACTATGACCTAAACTCATTCTGAGAGAAGACCCGTGCTCAACAGGGGGACAATAATGGGTTGACGAGATCCTATACAAGCTGTATCCTAGATGCCAAAATGCATACCACTGTTATTATAGTGTTATATTGAACTTATACATATATAATGATGTTGTCGGTGGTCAAGATCAGACAACAACCGGGCGTGGGGCAGTCGCCACAAAAACTGGACCCACTGCACGTTCCATATGTATAGGGTGTTGGTTTAATATAATTATTTTTAGTTGTTTAATTTACGACATAACCTCGATTTGGGTAACATTGAACATTTTTTACAATATTTGTGATATTATAATCTGTTTTATATTTATTGCACCTTGTTTTTATTAAATGAATAGTGTCCTTTTTAGCTGGTTTATTAATCTAACACAATAAATTTACGGAGAAAACAATTAAACTATCCACAATTACCCCTAAAACTCAAATTCAAAGTTATCCTTAGTTTTGGGTAACTTTGAATATAATTTTTTGAGGATATAAAATCCGTCATGAATCGAATATTTTAAGGTCTGAGTAAAATTAATTAACATATTTTTGTTAATTAAAACCAAATCTATAAAAAATACATTTATTTTGATATATAAATACAATAGACAACTTGGTCTTGCCATATGAATCAAGGTCGATCAATTTGGTGGTAAAATAAGATACTAGTTTTTTTTTGATTATTTATTCCATCCATCCATAGGATGGACGGAACATCGGGTACCTTTGGAAGGTTTCCCCCTCGAAAACAAAAAAAAAAAGGATGGACGGAACATGGACATAACATAGGCCTCCCCTAAATGGCACCACTCCAACCGGTCCTGTGTCCTCTGAATCCAACGGTTTCCCGCTGTCTTCTTCAGGTCACCGGTCCATCTGGTAGGGGGTCGACCGGTTCTCCTTTTGCCTAAACATGGTCGCCACTCGAGGACCTTTCTTCCCCATCGGTTATCGGTCCTACGAGCGATGTGGCAGCCCATTGCCACTTCAGCCTGCTAATTTTGAGAGCTATGTCGGTAAGCTTCGTTCGTCTACGGATTTCATCGTTGCGAATCATGTCTCGTAGCGAAATTCCGAGCATAACCCTCTCCATAGCACGCTGAGCGACCCTGAGCCTCCGAAAAAAATATTTTTTTATGATACAGGTAACTTTGAACCGTTCAAAGTTACCCATATAACATCAAATTTCGACGTCGTCAAAAGTTTTAACAGTTTTACGCAATATTCAACATGGGATACGGATAGTACAGTTTCAAAATAATAATATACATTATACATTTTAAAGATAAACACCAAAACACACCTATTTACGGTAAGTTTTATATTATAATTGCTATTTCAAAATGAAGCATTAAACACTTGCAACAACTTCACTACGGAAAAGGCGGTATTTTTTAAAATGATGACATTGATAGGTACCTTTTTTTACTTCCATTGTTAATACAACATTTTGGCAAACCATTTTACGCAGGTACGATATTAAAACAACAAGAAGTTTCCATGTAATAAATTAATATATTTTTTTCACAACTTTGTTCAAAGTTACACCGCTGTTCAATGTTACCCAAATTGATTGTACGGCTTTTACATATTAATTTATAAGCACAAAAAAACTGATTTAATTTATATCGATCTTCCAAATATTCTCGGTTTCGTGCAATTTAGGTGTACTGTAATATTTTTAATGATAGACATTTTACCTGCAGTTACTTTTAATTCTGATTCAAATAACTATAAAGTCATTATTATGTGTTAGCTAAAGTGGTGTTATTTTTGGGTCATATTTTGATAACGTAAATAACAAGTAGCAAGTATGGCACGTACCTACAAAATAAATATGTTATATTTATTTAAGTTGTTAGTGATACTATCATCAATTTCTTACAGCAACTGTTTTATCACTGAAAGTAATTATTTAATATGAGTATTTCTAATTTAATAATCAATTACAAATCTCAACAGACATAAGTATTAAAAAAAACATATTTTTTATTAAACTCCAAAAAACAACACGCTGTATACGAGTAGTTGATTGAGAGGTCGTCATGTATCGGCCAGTCCATAGGTATCATTCATCACCCGCTCTATCTGGCACAATGTTACACGTTAAAATAAGATACCTTACAAGCAATACAGATATGAACAAGCTACCTTATCCTAAATATCGCATCAACCCATTATTGGCCCACTGCTGGGCACGGGTCTTCTCTCAGAATGAGAGATTTAGGCCATAGTCCACCGCGCTCTCCAAGTGCGAATTGCTGGACTTCACACACCTACGAGAACTTTTTTTTTTAAGAACTCTCGGGTGTGTAGGTTTCCTCACGATGTTTTCCTTCACTGAAAAGCAGTGATAATTAATTTCTAATACGCACATAAATCACTGGTGAGTGCCTGGGTTTGAACCTCGGACCTCCCTATCGAGAGGGCAAGTTTCAACCATTAGGCTATCACTGCTCTGGGACCTTATCCTAAATATACACGGTTCATATGACACGTCATGTAGGCTTGTGCACATCATTGTTCACAAGGGGTTTAGCAGGGTACGACATAGGACTCTTGAAAGGTGTGAAAAGAGCTCTCCTTTGAAGCCAGGGATGCGTTGACGACTCCTCTGGTGTTGCAAATGTTCATAGTTGTCAGTGACATCTTTCCTGTCAACTTATTATCTACTCGTCGACCTTATCTTCAGGTTTAGTATCTATATATATTTTTTTATTTTCCGCGTTATGTAAGATCACAAACGAAATTATGTAGACAGGAAGATATCCGTCGTGGTACCACATCAATTGAAGTCTTTTTATGCAACATTAGCCCAATATTTCCCCGATTACAGTACTTACAGTAATAACAATGTAATTAGAGTGTAGTGTCCGTAGAATTATATACAACAGCTTAGCATTATACGTAAAAAAAAAAACAAAATTACAACACTTATACATCTATGTACAATGCACCGAATTATACATACCACGTAAATATAAATGATAAATGGTCCTATATATATATTAAGCATAATTGTAAGATTTCTTTAATTGCCAACGTTGTCACCACCGCACACAACAGTGTGATGGTGACAGCGATGGCCTAACGTGGAGCTAAGAAATAAAGACTTATTGTTAAAAAAAGAAGAACTATTGTGACAAAAGGCACGGACGATCAGTCTGTGGAGTTTTTGTGTTATAATAAAAAAAAAAATATTTCCCCGATTTATCCTGTAAAGATCATATCTCTCTCCTCACCAGTGACGTAGCGCGGGCCAATGTAAACATGAGCGAACTCCTATCAGTGAGGCCCTTTTTCTGTAGATCCCAAGATCGATCTAGAAGACCTATCTTAGCAAACGTGCTTTGACGCAACATATCTCATGATAGTGAAAAGTTAGAAATGGTTTTATTTCTTACAACAAAAAAAAAATGAATGAGAATATCCAAACAATGTCGACATGATATTTTCAGAAAAAAACAAATTGCATGATTCTATTGGATTGGATTCCATTGAAAATGCCACCACCTTCCCCTACAAAGAGGCTTTGCGAGGCCCCTTTAAGTGCGAGGCCGTAGGCGATGGCCCACTGCGCCCACGCCTAGCTACGTCACAGTGACACAGTTAACTATATAGTCCACACATGGACTGTCCACACATACATCTGTAACCAACTGGATATAGAACGTAGTTCTACCTAACACTGATCACAGATGCGTTGGTACTCGTTAAGATTAAAGCATATAAGTCTAATATACGGGTACCACTCATTGGCTGTACCATGGGTACCACGCACTGGTCGGTACAGTGGTATGGCGGCGGTATTTCCGCAGTCGAATCTCATAGTTTAAAATTGTTATTCAAAGTATATTAATATTCAAAAATATATTGCAAATTTCAGCTTCATCAGTTAAATGGGAATTAGTTAAACTACAGTTCCAATTTTTTCCCCTATAATAGTATCTCATCAACCCATTATTGTCCCACTGCTGGGCACGGGTCTTCTTTCAGATTGAGAGTGTTTAGGCCATAGTCCACCGCACTGACCAAGTGCGAATTGGTGGACGAATTGGTAATTTAATACTATCACAAGTTATTAAATAACTTGCGAAAACATAGTCAAAACCGATATACCCCTATAAACATTTTTATTCGATGCAGACTCCAAGAATGATAAGTAACCAATGAATGAATGAAAAACGTAATTAAATTAATAAGGCAGATATTTGCCATTAATTATAGGTTTAAATACTACCAATTTACGATAGGATGGACTGCAAGGAACGTATGTGCGCGCACAGAAGTTGAAATAACTATCCATATACATACTTTTTTGTCTGATTGAAGTAGCGAACGAGCAGTCCTATATAGTAAGTGGTCACTGCCGTCCATGGATATCTGTAAGCAACTTCATATAGAACATAGGTTCTGTTTGAAGTCAATTACAGATACGTTGCTACTCTCAAGGACTAAGAGTTCCTCTTGTAATAGTGTGCCGACTAACACACCCTTCCAACGAAACGCAGCAACTGCTTCACGCTAGAAACAAGAGTGGCGGTGGTATTTCCCGGGTTAAAGTATACTGATTCTTACATCTTTGAAGTACCGATACAAGTATACGATATAGTTTTTAATATTTGGGAATCTCGTCAATCCATTATTGTCGCACTTTTGGGCACCGGGTCTTCTCTCAGAACGAGAGAGTGTTTCGAATAACAGTCCACCAATTCGCACTTAGCCAGCGCGGTCGACTATGGTCTAAAGTTTCTCATTTAGGCATACGCAACAATATTCCATGCGTAAATTCTGAATAACAAAGAATTAATACAATGATATGAATTACGTGCAAGCATTATGGTAGATACTTTGATTTTATCTCATAAAATTTATAAGAAGTGTGTGAACGTCGCAAAAAATAAGGTCTAGGCTACCACACAATGCGGTGCGTGCGAAGTTGCACCTACTAAAAATTAATGACTAGAATGACCCAATTGGAAGGGAACAGGGTACAAGGCTTTAAAATATATTGAAGTAATTTGTTATAAAATGGTATTTTTATTTGAATTTTATTGTGGACACTAACTTCATTGGATCTTATTCGTTCGTTTATTTCGTAAGAGTATTAATCTGCTCACTGGTTGGTTTTAGAAGTTTGCCTAACCGCAAAACTACACGAGCCCTTGAGGTTCCGGGATCAGAATAAGGCTACGGCATCCCCGCCTGTCGTAAGAGGCGACTAAAGGGACTTCCGGGGTTACGGACGGCTAGAGGTGGAACGCGAACCGTTCGGTCAGGTGATCCCGGGAAGGACGGCGGTATGAGTGGTCGCATACCGTCGTAAAGACTAGACGGGGCAGTGGGCCCAACCACCCATCTGTAAGGAGCCCTAAGTTGCAACGCGCTAAGAGTATTCCGGTTGCGTTTGTCCTTTGGAAATCACGTAGTCCTCTTTATAGCGCCGAGGACGTTCACCGGTGGGGTTTTAGTGCGGTAAAAATCCCACATAACCCTGCGTCGCTTCCACGGCATCGGGTACCTTTTGAAAGTTTCCCACCGGAGTACAAAACAAAAAAACTATTTTTTTTGCTATTGCGACAATGTAGATGGGTGGCCACAAATCTACTAGCAACAAATCTCTTCTTAACCTTGCAAGGTTGATGTTAAATGGTCACCGTAGTCCGGGAATCTTTAAATGACTAATGACAGAAGAATTCAATTTGAGGTTCAATACAGATGTGTTTCCATTCCTTAGAACTAGTGACCACCGTCAGGTGGATTGCGTGCCCGTTTGTTCCTTTCATGTTATAAAAAAATACTACCCTTATCTCATATATAACACGTTTATAGAAATACGCGAATCATCAGATTTAGAAAAATCAGTGGAGCTCGCCTGGGATCTGCACCTCATACCCTCAACTTAGCGAGAATGTGTCAACCATTAGGTTACTGATCATACTTATTTGTTTCAATGTGTCGTCAACCTACTATTGTCCCACTGCTGGGCACGGTTTTTCTCTCGGAATGAGAGATTTATAGGCCATAGTCCACCGCCCTGGCCAAGTGCAAATTGGTGGTCGTCACACACCTCCGAGAACTTTTTTTTTAAGAACTCTCGGGTGCCTAGGTTTTCTCACGCTGTTTTCCTTCATCGAAAAGCAGTGATAATTATTTTCTAATAAGCACATAAATCAGTGGTGCGTGCCTGAGTTTGAACCTCGGATCTCCCGATCGAGAGGGCAAGTTTCAATCATTAGGCTATCACTAATTCAATTCACTCTTTTAAATAAACATTTATAAAGTAGTGCAGGTGTCATCGACGTCAATGGATCAATTATGTCCAAACACTTATGGTACTCAGCTGTCCTCGATTCATTTTTATTGAGTATTGATAGTGCACATTCACAGATCGGTAATGGTAATTATGCTCTTTGTTATTAAAATATGCTAGCGTTTTTTAAGGTTATAAATAAAAATAATAATAATAAAAACATAAAAATGTACTTATTAAGCCATGTCCCAGCTCTGTCTTGAAATCTGGGGGCACGGTAGTGCCCCCGCCAAGTCGAGCAAAAAAGCGGCACGGCCGTACCATACTTTTCTAGAAGCAATTCGGGCCACTTTCAACCCCCTATAACTTCGTTCTGGATAAAAGTAGAAGATCAAATGTTTAATAGCCAAGAAGGCGTTGTATGAACACGGTATGGTTCAAATTTAATTTAATTTTAACTAGTAGTTTAAGAATTATAACGAGCAAAGTTCTTTATTAATAAATAGATTGACTTGGCAATCGCATTAAACAATCTAATTTATATACGTTTATTACCCGTGAGATACAATACATTGTATTTCCATGCGATTGCCGAGTCAGCCTTTTTATTTAAAACGTTAAAGATTTTTAATATTGATATGGTCATTATAAGATATTGTTAGGTTAGAATATTACGACACAGGAAGTCCCTTAAGCAGGGACTGAATAAATTAATAATCGACTTGGTATCACAAGGATCTCACAACTTTTTTCGGTAGAAAAACTGAGTTGCGAGACTTGGATTTTTTTTAAGTATTGATTTTTCTTGCATCCTGGTTACCAAGCTTCATTTAATGGATTCATCTAATCAAAACATATGAGTCCAAATGTGAGAAGCCTACTAGTGATCACTGAAGAGTTCCACCATCTACCGTTCTATGATTTGATCGGATGCAAGATAATTAATTATTGTATTGTCATCCAAAATACATATACATACCCTTTTTTGATACCACCAATTAAGCTTAAAATTAAATTTCAAGATTTTTTACTTATTTACACGTCATTAGTTATCCCTTATCAGATTAAACACAACAAGTCTTTCAACACTCATACAACTTCTTGTGTTGTGGATGCCACAAACACAGAAATGAGTACATAAACACCCAGACCAGAAATAAATTAGCCATTTAAATATCTGTCCTGACTCGGGATTGAACCCGGAACCCAGTGTCAAACCGGCAAGGCGAGCTCTCGGCCACACGGGTCGTCAAATTATGCAATTTAGTGATTACAGCAATATAACATTTATAATTAATACTTATTATTTAGCAGTCCTATGTAAGAACGGATATATTGGCATTTCAAAAGACTAAGTAAACTACAAGACTGTAGTTCCGGGATCAGAATAGGGCTACGGTATCCCCTGCCTGTCGAAAGAGGCGACTAGAAGGGGCTTCCGGAGTTGCGGGCGGCTAGAGTGGGAGTTTGAACCGTCCAGGCGATCCCGGGAAAGACGGTGGTACGTGTGGTCGCATACCTCCGTAAAGACTAGACGGAGCGGTGGGCCCAGCCACCCATCTGGGAGGAGCCATGGGGCAACGCGCTCAGAGGATTCCAGTTGCGCGTCGGGTACCTTTTCAAGGTTTCCCCCTCGAGAAAAGAAAAAAAAGACTACATAGATATAGGACGTCGTTAAATAAAGTTATCGCGTTATTCGAATTACTACGTCTACGTAGCCTACTTGCCGCCTATGCATAGGCCACTCCTCTGGTGTTGCGAATGTCCATAGACGACGGTGACTACTTTCCATCAGGTAGCCCGTCTGCCTTATCGTTAGGTTAAAGTGTAAAAAAGTATGGGCCTTGAAGTATTTAAATACTTGAATTGAATTTATACAAAATCGTTGTAACCTTTAGTTTAAAAAAAACTTTTAAAATATGCCAATTCTTTTTTTTTAAGTTGCCTTGACTTCTTGGTTTTTAGCCGCCATTAAAGTGTTTTGACAGCGAATCGTATAAAAAATCTTCTGAGAAACATATTCCAAATAATATGACCACCATTAAGTCAGTCAAAAGAAGAATAACCATCAAATAAAATCACTTTATCTCCCAAATATGCCCGTCGTAAATAAATTACAGTAACTACCCACAAACATGTTTAATATATTTTACAACGGGCTTTAAACTACGTTTAAGATATAAAGATCACCATTCCATTGTAATTTATTATCTGTGGTAACCTTGCTTTGTTAGCTAACTGTTTGTTAAATCTTTTTTGAACTTTACACATAAAGGAACAATAATGTTAAGTAATATGGTTCTGATTATAACGATATCTGCAGTTTACTTTAAATATGTCAAAATAAAACTGATGATTAAAATTTAATAATCTATACTTAATTATTCTATTTCTGCTTTTCGAAAGGTTTGTTGAACAAATTTCTAAGATAAACAAGCGAAAAATACGTGGAATTCCATTCCAGACCTCAGAAGAGAAAACGTTTCAATAGATTAACTCAGAGAAGATTCTAATCCTGTTTGGCATTGTTTACAAATATGCATGAAACGTAAGACCACTCATAGGTGGGAAATATACCCATTTGCCACTTCAATAAAAAGTGCTTTAAACAGGTGAAGCTTCTAATAACTTCGTTACTTAGAAACTTCATTTGTTTAAATGTGGCATATTATTACTACTTAGTGGGCACTTACAAATCGTCTGCTATGTTTTTTTTACACTACTACCGGACCGGAACACGACCTCAACTGAGAAGATCCGGCAAGAAACTCAGTGGGTTTGTCTTTTTTCTTTGTATATCTTTTTTTATTTGCCATCTTGTTTTCACAAAGGTAGTGAAAATTAGCTTCAGATATGACATATTTTATCAATATAGAAGTCAAACTACAATTAATTTGACTTCTGTTTAGTGAAGTGAAGTGACATTAAAATGAAATTTGCATGCCTTATAGGTAAATAAAATAATTTTTAGCAAGTAAAGATTATTATTATTATTATTATCTTGCCTTACATCGATTATACAAACGATTTATGGTAATCGTATCGAATCCGTATCGTGTCCACTACGTACTAAAGCGTCGAAACGGATGCAAACGGAACGGACGGAAGTTGTGTAAGATTAATCCGTTTCATTCATGTTGCATAAATAGAGCACTAAGTTAGTAACAATTTCCTTTGACATGAGTAAAGAAAATTCTACTTAAAACATTTACCACCTTTAAAATAACACAAAAACAGAATCTAAATTAGTTAATCCTTTTTTCGTTGGGTTTTTGAGGGGGAAACCTTCAAAAGGTACCCGACGCGGTGGGAGCAACGCAGGGTTATGTGGGATTTTTCCGCACTAAACCCCCGGTGGCTGTCCTCGGCACTAAAAAGATTACTCCGGGATCTCCAAGGGATCGCGACCGGAGTCGTCTTAACGCGTTGCCCCGTCGGGCTCCTCCCAGGTGAGCAGCTGGGCCCATCGCTCCGACTGGTATTTACGACGAGTATTTACGTCTGGTATGTGACCACGCATACCGTCGTCCAGTCCGGGGTCGTCTGATCGAACGGTTCGAGCTCCCACTCTAGCCGCCCGCAATCCCGGAAGAACCTTTTAGTCGCCTCTTACGACCGGCAGGGGATACCGAAGCCCTATTCTGATCCTGGAACTAGGGGACTTTGTAATTGTATTACGACAGACTTATAAATTTAACATAATTAAAAGACTTTTGAATGGCTCATTCAAGATGGTTGTGACGGGAATATTAATTCATATATTTTCATTTATTGTATATATGACTATTATAATATTTTTAACGCAAAATACAATAGTCTTCTGTGTCACAAAAGAAATAATAATAGTATATGAAGAAATGTTAATATAAATAGAGGTACTAAACAAAAAAATGATACAATCAATCCTAATAATACTTCATCCATCCATCCATCCATCAGCCTTTGAAAGTCCACTGCTGGACATAGGCCTCCCCTAATCAGCGCTACTTCGACCGGTCCTGAGCCATCTGAATCCAGCGGTTACCCGCCGTCTTCTTCAGGTCATCAGTCCACCACTAAACATAAAAACAAGCTTCATACTACTTCATAAAAACATATAATTCTAAAGTCTAATAAATGGACTGGTTAATAAAAATCTGCTACCAGTTTTTGTATGCGCTCTCTTCCTATATCGTAATGATGACTTTGATTACTATAATTATATCTATATATAACATTAGTACAAGTTTCCTGATGTTAATTGGACGAGAAATATATCGGAAGAGTTATATGTACATTTTTACACAACTATTCAAGTAATAGGTATTACACTTTAATCCATAACAATATTATTAACTTATTTTCCACGGAAATAATATTAAGTATTTTTTACAGAAATAAAATTCATTTAGGATTTAAAAATATATAAGTAAATAGGTTTATAAAAACTTAAAAAATATTTTTTTTTATTGTAAAAATATTTAAAATGATTTGTTTTCAAAAGTCAAGGCAAGTCTTTAAACAATATGGCGATAGTTTCGGCCATGTAAATTAAGTTTTGAATAAAATTTATTTGCATCAACGTTTTAAAAATTAAGAAAAACAAATAAAACATACGATGTTGTCATTGACACGTTTAAGTTGTAAAGATTGCAAAGTTTAACCTAGTACATACATAAATATTAATAGAGCAAATTAAATGTAATCTTGTAATTAAAATCATGCCTTACAAGGCTACTAGTTACAGCAATAAAACAGCATCGTTGAAACATCAAACCTAACTAAAAGTGGGCATTCACGTTAGGACGGTCGCACGAACTACGGTCGTAAGCGACAAGTTCTATCGTGAATGGCTTGGTCCTAAGGCGGACTGTACGACCAAGGTCATGTCTCAAGTCCGTTAAAGTATTCAACTTGAACTGTCGTTGCTACAGTCCGTTCGACAATCCGTGCGACCGTTGTAACGTGAAGCCCACCTTAGTCATATGTGTGAAGCTATGTCTGCAATTGTTTGAAACCTGTTCAATTGGGCCATTACAGTCAATAACGCAATTAATGTTTTATTGTCGGCCTTTTTGACAGGATAGGCTCGTAGGGTTAGGAAAAAAGTTGAATCACTTTTTATCATCGCCTTTGTTAATTAGTAGCAGTAACATGTTTGTTTTTTTTTTACCGGCTTATTTGACACGATTGGCTCGTATGGTTAGGAAAAAAATTGAAACACATCTTTGTTGTCCCCTTCGGTAACTACTGGTAGCCTTCACATATCATAGTGTAGTCGCCTTCGACAACTACTAGTGACCGTCACATATCATAGATTTTTAAAATTGAATACTTTTTTGTATAATTCTTCTCGTGATGTTTTCATTCGCGGTTTAGGCAAGTAATAGTTAAGTCACATCACTTTAAAAAATCCAGTTACATTTTTGTGCCTCCTTTAAACATTAAGATTTGACAACTAAGCTATAACTGTTTATGATATCTGATTACTAGGCATAACATAAATACACTGTTACATTACAAACATAGCTACAATGCCACCACAGTCGAACTACAATGATCTAACTGTCAATCTGATACAAATCTTGGAATTGTTTGTCACTCCCACTAACAGCTATTAATGTCGCATTTACGAAAAATATTTTATCACAACAAACAATACATAAAATTTTACCACCCAATAAAAGCCTGGCAAAATTCCGTCTTTAGAAATATATGAAATTTATTTTGCTGACCGTACGTGTATTAATTTATAGGCCGAGCGGCGCATACGCAGTGTTTGTTCGTTTAATTTCGCACATTGAACTCATTTTTTTATATGTGTATTCAATAGAGATTGCAATAATTGTGAAACCACACATTGATTTTAGGTGGTAGAACCAGTGTAGTTCGACCGGGGAAGTACTACCGCCACACCTATCTCTGGCGTTTCGTTGGTTTTGTGGTTTCCGGCACACACATGAGGCGACTATCATTGTCCTCGGGAGTAGACTTCAGATGGAACCCATGTTCTATATAAAGTTTATTACAGATGTCCATGGGCGGCAGTGGCTACTTATCATCAGGTGGACTGCATGCACGTTTGCTACTTTAAACAGATAAAAAAAAAAATAATAATAAAGTGGTAAATAATTTTAATTGTCCCACAGCTAGGTATCGACTTTAGTTGCTACGCCATCACAAAAAAAAGTCACCAGAAACCTTCGCGAGCTCATGATTAACAACTTTGCTAATGATGATCAAATGAATAGTTTACGATTCTATAGAGTACATACGGACAAACATTCATTTTTACAAAGAAGAAAATGAAAAGTTAATCGTAAGTTAGGTATTTTTAACGTTAATAAATTAGATCTTAAATAACTTTTATGTTTAACTCCTATAATCAACATAATATTGAGTGTTTTTTTATTTATAGGTTGTCTTTATATCGTATTTTAAGGCTTTGTATTGTATTATAGGCTGATTAGCCTTCTTGCTTTTATAGAGTCTTAATAGGTCCTTAAAGATAACTCTACATCTGTCGTTCAAAAACGCTTCAAAATAAATTAGGTATGTATAAAGTACTAAAGGTCAAGAATTCGAGACAGATTTTCTAAGTCTCAAATCTTTTCTTTCTTTCTTTTCAAATCTCTTCAAAGTACACAGAATAAGTTTTATTTGTCATGTTACATCATTTTCTTTATGCCGCTATAACGCTTGTGCCTGAATCGATATTGTCCGCACGCAATCGTATCTGCAATGCCGTATAGAAAACAAAACTAGCAACAATAAGGTACGTGGCTATAAAACCTTTTTTTTTGAAGTGGGAAACCTTCAAAAGGTACCCGACGCAGTGGGAGCGACACAGGGTTGTGTGAGATTTTGTGTTGCCCCATCGGGTTCCTCCCAAATGGGGGCTGGGCCCACCGCTCTGTCTATAATATGTTTTATAAGTTTAAGGAAAATTTATTGAAGCATTTTTTTCTAAGTATTTTATTAAAATAAATAATATTTGGTAATTAATAATTGATAATAATAATAATTGATAATTAATAATGGTTAATAAGAATAAGAATAATATAAATAATAAATAAGGTTATTTAATTGATTAAATTTTGTCAATATTAGAATAGGATTTTGTTAAATTCTGTTTCATAATAATAAGTATTATATTATATTGTAAGACGTGGTCGCCTATAATTGGGACGACATATAATAAGGACTTATTTAATTGTTTTTTTTTAAATGTAATGTGTACGTTCCGTTGTCAATCCTAATAAATAAATAAATAGAAACCCTTACCATCAGGTGGACTGCATGCTCATATGCTACATACCAAAAATGCCATTAGACGTGTTGGCATTTTATAAAAAAATCGAAATAGCTAACAGTGTTTTCCGTTCATTAACAGTGACGTCACGCTCCTATGACCACGTCATTAAACTTAATTAAAGGGGTGGTGTCCACCCCATGGGAAAATATAACGACTTGTTTACTCGATGCAATACGGTAAATTGTTTTTTGTACTGAAATAAGCTATTTTATTATTCGTCATATAAATAAACATTACATCAAATGTACATCTAACGTCGTTTGAGTAGATTGTAATTGTCATTCACAAAAATGGCAGTTTTTTGGAAATCGCAACCAGGTCAGACTACCGAATTTCATTTCAAGGATTGCAAATTGAGGTGATACTCATGATGATTTTAACGAATAATTATACAAAATTTGTCAAAAATATTTAAAGCAGACATCTTATAATTCTAAACGTACAATTTTGATCTTACGCCAAACATTCTTGCTAATAATAATTAGGCCAGTAGACCAGTGATAGCCTAATGGTTGAAACTTGCCGTCTCGATCGAGAGGTCCGAGGGTCACAGGACTGTGGCCTAAACTCTCTCATTCTGAGATTAAACCCGTGCCCATCATTGTCCCACTACAATAATGGGTTGACAATGATTAGGCAGTTTTTCAATCAATTAATGTGGCCTTATAATTAAGATCGAAGTTTTGTGTGTAATTATTCCTTAGTTCGACAGTACAGAAATCCACTCAACTAAGAATTCTTAAAAAAAGATTTCAGACAAAGACAAATAAGGGTACATACGTCCTACGCAGTGAAAACAAATTAGGGCGATTCGACTCACATGAAATCCTTTTACATTAAGGACAATAAGGGTTGTCTGGCCTAGTTGAGGGGCCGCCATAAACCCACCCCTCTTGACTTTACCTGAAGGGAACGCCTATATTTTACTGTGATTTTTAACACGCGATCCGCGCCTTAGAAGCGCCTTATTATACATTAGGTAATGTATCGATCTGTGTGATAATGGTGTTTTCTTTGTGTGTGTTTCAGTGGAGAATGGTTGATATGAATCTATGTAGATTATGATTTTAATTAATTTATAAATATATTAAAATTTAAGGTTCGAATGCCGAAGGGTTGTTTTTTGCTTATTTAGATTTTTAATATAACGACATGTATAAAGGGAAATAAATTCCAATTGGAAGTGGTAACTGACAACCATTATACGAGTACACGCTTTCTACATTCATAGCCCCACACTAGGATTTTCTCCTGCGTCGTGGGTACCATGGACACACACAAGACGAATACACAAACACCCAGACCCAGAACATGAATCTAAACTTATCATTCAGATACCTGTTTGGCCGGGAATCGAACCCGGAACCCATTGCGAGTCAGACCGGTATGGTAACCGCTCCGCCACGCGAGTCGTCAATTGATTATGCAATACTCATCCATCCTCATTTTGAATCTCTTGGACATAGGCAATGGGGAATTGCTGGTGACTACACTGTTTTTTTTTTATACGGGAAGACGCTCCTAGAATATGTTTCTTAGTCGCCTCCTATGACATGCATGGGAAGTGGAGTCCTATTTAAGACCGATACCACACATCACAGGTTATATCTTCTTCTATCTTCTTCTTCTTCTTCTATACTATAATAAATCTGTAAGAGGTCGCTGTCTGTACATGGAATAAATTTAGGTGAAAACCATTTCTAGAGGTCTTTAATACGATATAGAACCCAAAATAATGGTTTTTAGAAATCTTGTCTGTTTGTCTGTTTATCTGTTTGTCTGTTTGTCTGTTTGTCTGTTTGTATGTTTGTCTGTTTGTCTGTTTGTCTGTTTGTCTGTTTGTCTGTTTGTCTGTGTGTTTGAAAACGCTAATCTCAGGAACGGCTTATTCAATTTGAAAATAATTTTCACCGCTGTGTCGTGGGAAACTTCACTTAACATTTAGTGTTTATTTTATGTAAATCGGTTTATAAATAAAAAAGTTATGTCCATTTTAAACTACGCAGTATTTATTCCGTGTTCGATAAGTGTTAATAAGATAAGTAACTGCATAGTTGAATTGGTTGAAACTAAACATGTTATGGTCTGTAAAATGTATTCCTTTGTTCTGTATTTTTATTGGTTATGTGTGTACCTATGTTATTTGATACTATACACATTTATATCTCTATATCTATATATACTTAATATAAAAACGAAAGGATGCTCTCTCACTCATCTATTGAATAAACATCGTAGAGCCTAAACTGCTAAAGATACGAATATAATTTTTACTAGGGGTTCTTTTTATGACGAAGACGTCAATTATGAATGAATTTTCTATTCCCCCCCCCCCATTTAACCCAAATAGGAGATGTAAATTTGTATGAAAGTCAGTCAATTTTGAGGCCACCGCAATAAAATTTAGTATTTCGCTTTGATTTTTATGTTAAAACATAGTTTTAAACCGACTTTCAAAAAGGAGAAGGTTATCAATTCGTCTGTATTTTTTTTTATTTTTTTTTATTTAATATTTGTTACTCGATTTCTCCGCACTAGGTGAACGGATTTGGATGATTTTTTTTTTCATTTGAAAGGTAGTGCGTGTCATGGGGTCCCATTAATTTTTAGTTCACTTTTGACAGTGGCATCCATAAGAAAAGCGCATAAGTCTGATATTTGCATTAACGATGTGCGCGATAAATAGATGAATAACTCAATTTCCCGCCAACCGATTTTGATGATTTTTCTTTTATTTGAAAGAATGTACTTCAAGGGTACTCTGATAAGTTTGATACGGTTCTGATCATAGGATCAATTTCTTTGAAGCAAATTAACGAAATTAGCGATACTCGGCCAAACCTAAGCTGTAGGAGTCCAATTGGGTTGAATGTAGAATGAGATTACTAAGCAGATATTTTCTAAAAAAATTGACCTTCAACTCTTCAATCCTGATGATGCAGGAGTAATGCTAGCCTGAACCGTAGAAGTAAGTCAATTTGTTTTTATGGATATATAATAAGATTGTTAAACAAATTCATGGGACAAAAATTTGATCTTCAACTCCTCAACCCTGATGATGTAAGGGTATTTCAAGACTAAACCGTAAGAGTTGGCTATTTGGTACTTTCGGTTGTGTAATAAAAATACCAAGCAAAGATACACGGTAAAAATTTTGACCTTCAACTCCTCAATCCTGATGATGCAGGGTTACTTCAAGCCTAAGCCATAGGAGATGGCCATTTGGTGCTTTCGGGTATGTAATATGATTATTAAGCAAAGACACAAAATGAAAATTTCGACCTTCAACTCCTCACCCCTGATGATGCAGGATGCTGCTAGCCTAAACTATACGAGATGGGCATTTGGTGCTTTCAGGTATTTAATATAATTACTAAGCAAAGACACATGATGAAAATATTGACCTTTAACTCCTCAACCCTGATGATGCAGGGGTACTTCAAGCCTAAGCCATAGAAGTTAGCTATTTAGTGCTTTCAGGTATGTAATATAATTACTAAGCAAAGACACATGATGAAACTTTTGACCTTTAACTCCTCAACCCTGATGATGCAGGGGTGCTTCAAGCCTAAGCCATTGAAGTTAGCTATTTAGTGCTTTCGGGTATGTAATATAATTACTAAGCAAAGACACATGATGAAAATTTCGATCTTAAACTCCTCAGCCCTGATGATGCAGGGTACTGCAAGCCCAAGCTATAGAATTTGGCTAGCAAGTGCTTACGTATAAGTAATAAGAATACTAATAAGAATACTAAGCAAAGCCACGGGATTTTTTTTTTTACCTTCAACTCCTCCCTGATGATGCGGGATAGTGCAAGCCTAAATTATAAAAGGTAGTCACATAATGCTTACGGTTGTTTTTAGTATATATTATAAGTTTAATGACAGCTCATTAAACTGAAATGTGATTAATAAATTAAACTTCAATTCATCAACCCTGATAATCTAAGTACACAACCTACTTAAGCCGTATGAGTTTGGTACTTATTGATTACAATACATTACAACCCGTTCCTGAGAGACCATTATGATGAAAAGTGTCACTTTGAATACCTAAATCCTAAAAATGCAGGAGTATTGTCATGTTATTGTTAAGAGTTGGATTTAGCTGTAGCTTTTTAAACAGGATGGGTTAGGTTAGGTTGGAACATAAAATAAAAAATAAAAAATAAGCGAGCAGGGTGCGGCAGCGCCCTGTGAGCGGGTTCGCCCTGTTTGTATGAATTGTAAAAGTGTTTTGATTATGTCTACTGCTTTACAAAGAACAATGCGGGATTTACGCACACAAATAGCCCGATACACCTCTTAAAAGATCTTATCTCTGGCCACATGAAACAAAATATGAACTTAGAATATATGTCACTGTTCAGTGATATTCCAATTATCTAATGATTTACTTCAAGTAGATAGACAAAGCACTATTATCCGGAAAAGTTAAAATCAATCTTTATATCGATACGTCTTCGTTTAAATGTGGAGGAGTTGGTTGAAAAAGTATATCCCAATATTGTTAATACAACCATTAACACTATAAATTGGTTCCAAAAGACGGCTATATACCCACCCACCAAAGGAACGTGTCGATAAAATAAATGATTTATTTTTTTTCAAAATTTAAAGCAGCGTCACAGATCTACTATTCGGTAGACACAGTCATTGAGATGGAGGAAGCAGTACATTATCTTAATGCCTTCCGGAACTCCTGAACACAAATTAATATTAAAAGTAGGTTTATCTATAATCTTACTTAGAAATTTGAATCCGCCAAAATTACTTCAAATAGTATTTTCCAATTCGGAAAAGTTCAAATCAATCTTTATAATCGATACGTTTTGGTTCAAATGTGGAGGAGTTGATTGAAAAAAAGTATCCCGATATTGTGAATCAGACCACTAAGAATGTAAATTGGTTCAAAAAAGCGGTTTACAACATTAGAATTCGTCTAATTAAAAAAAAAACATAACAATACGTTCCTACCCACAAATACACACTTTAAATTCGTTTTTTCACTCTGTGTTTGACCAGATAATCCTTGAGCGGCCAAACCGACTTTAATGTTACTACTTTTTATCATAGAATTCCCACGGTGTCGAGATGTGCTCGGGAAAAACTTTGTGACACGTTGATTTGCACGCGGGCAAAGCCGCGGGTACAGCTAGTTGATAACTAACTCTAAATTACGAAAACTAAATATTTACCACAAAATATTAATTACCATAGGACTTATTTAATAATCAAAGTCACCCTAAGCATTAAATAAAAAACATCAAAATTATGGTCTTATAACCAAAATAATTACTGTATAGAGCACGTACTGTTGAATAATTACATTATAATCATTTTTCTATCAACAAAATCACCCTTAATCGCCTTTTTTAATCTATTTTGTTTTGCTTATCACACCTACATTCCTACCCCTTTCCCAGAAATTAATTTCACTGGAGGTTAATTGAAATTCCATTTGTGTTATGAATTTTAAGTTACTTTACTATGAAAATTATAGGGGAAGAGAAATAGTCGATTAGTGTACTTTTCGATGTTATCTGCTGTATTTTTATACTATTTTATTATTGTCCAAGTTTTTGTCACTGTTACCCATGAATATCAAACTTATATACTTATACTTATCATATCATAACATACTAATATTATAAAGGCGATAGTTTGTGATTGTGTTACTTTTTCACGTCTAAACGGCTTGAGCGATTATCATAAAATTTGGTAGCGAGTTAGCTGACACTCTGGATTAATATATAGGCTACTTTTTACTGTGGGAAAATATGATATTCCCACGGGACAATCATACTTCACATACGAGTACTTTATACTTTATATCATACTCATACTTAATACTATAAAGGCGAAAGTTTGTCAGTGTGTATGTTTGTTACTTTTTCACGTCTAAACGACTGGAGCTATTATCATAAAATTTGGTAGGGAGTTAGCTGACACTCTGGATTAACATATAGGCTACTTTTCACTGTGGGAAAATATCTTACTTCCACGGGACAATCGATACATCGATTTTTTTAACGCGGGCGAAGCTGCGGGGTTCAGCTAGTATGTTATAAATCTGTGATCATTTTTTAAAAAATCGCTTTTTATTCCCTTTCGTGAACATTTTTTTTGTAAATAATAAACATCTATCGCTTTCATAAACGAAATATACATAATTATGTCGACGTTTTTGATATATAAAAAAATCTTACAATTTTCCCTCGCATCATTGTCTACTAATAAAACTCATTAACTATATCACGGTCATTGTGTCCGTCTGTCGCATGCCGACCCCTCGTTTGCGATTGTCTGCACGCGAACTGATATTACAGTGTAAATTAATATGTTTGTCTGTGTGTACACTCGGATTTTATTATGTACTTGTTTGAAGTAATTCTAATTACTTTCGTAAATATCATATTGAATACGTTCCATTTAATCTTGTTTCATGAGATTCACAAACATTAAAAAAAATCTAAGGATATTTGTAATTTTATGTTAAATTAGAAGCTTATTAATGTTTTAAGTGTAGTTTCATTAAAATTAATGTTATTTCATTAGTTACATGCCATTAATAATATAAACCTACAAAACCTGCAAATAGGTTAAAATCTGCTGTTTCAAAGGTTCATCGCATTGAAGTTTCTTTAAGCTTCAATTATGTTACACTTTATTATAATTGTAGTACAACTATAAACATACAAATGTACTAATAAAAACGTGCGGCACTCGAGGACTACCGCGGTAAAGCTATTGCATAGTATTTTTTTATCAACTTATACAATTATTATTCTTTAAGTATTTATGGAGTATATTTTTTCTTAGATCTTAATTTAAGTTTTTTTCTTTGATACTATATACCTTCTCACACACAGCTGCTTACATATTTTTGGGACAGCTTGTCTTGATCCGTGCGAGCTTCGTACTGTCGTACTATATACATAAACGTTAAGCAAACGGTCGACCGCGCTACATGGTAGGCTTAGTGGGGGGTGTTAGGAGTTTTTTGTTACGGAATTTCTTGATTCGGTCGCCGCGCTCAAAGCCCGCGATAAAAGCTATGCAATATCTTAAAAGTAACATACACGAGTAAATACAAGTATATGCTTATACATATCTAAACTTAGACAAATATCATATTAAGTTTGCTTACAAATCCGTTCACCCTTCACAAACTATAATTTCTAAACTAAACAAGAACGACAGTTCATACTAACACCTCGCTTCCGTTGTATTTCTACCACCCGTTACCATAGCAACGGTGGTCACAACAAATCGTTACCACCACCTCACCACCTTACCACCGTTTCACAAGGTTGAATTTCGTTTCTTCGTGTGAATTATTAACGGTCTAACGTACTGGAAAAACACGTCAATAAACGTTAAAGAATATTTGAAGGAAATGAGTGATTGACGTAACCATAGGAATAACATGCAGAGTGAAATAGGGTTATAGAATATTCACTTAAGTATAAACTACGGAGTCTAACATGACGTGGACTTCTTACTCGCCTAGGTTCTTTTATACTGTCCCTGTAGCCTCGGGGTCAGAATAGGGCTACGGTATCCCCTGCCTGTCGTAAGAGGCGACTAAAAGTGGCTTCCGGGGTTGCAGACGGCTAGAGTGGGAGCTCGAACCGTTCGGTCAGGCAATCCCGGGAAGGACGGCGGTATGTGTGGTCGCATACTGTCGTAAAGACTAGACGGAGCGGTGGGCCCAGCCGCCCATCTGGGAGGAGCCCGATGGGGCAGCGCGCTCGGAGGATTCCGGTTGAAGTCGTTTCGAGATCCCGGAGTCCTCCTTTTCAGCGCCGAGGATGGCCACCGGGGGGGTTTTAGTGCGGTAAAAATAACCCCACATAACCCTGCGTCGCTCCCACGGCGTCGGGTACCTTTGGAAGGTTTCCCCCTCGAAAACAAAAAAAAAAAACTTCTTTTATACTACTGCCGTGTCGGTATGGGGAGGGGATAAGATATATTCCATTTTCATACCCAAGAAATTTCCTGGGTACTTTTATATGAGGCGACCACCATAGTCCTCGAGAGTAGCAACGCAACTGTGATTGACTTCAGATAGAACTCCATTAATGAAGTTGATTACAGATGTCCATGAGCGGCAGTGACCACTTACCATCGCGTGGACTGCATGCTCATTTGCTAAAAGAACTTAAATATCTATAGGTACTTTTATAATTCTTCATAACACTATGTCAGTGTTAGATTTATAGATTTGCCAGTAATGTTATAATTTATTAATGTGAATATGACAAAATAATTAATAATTAAAATTAAATTAATATAATATAAATTAACATAATTATATGTATATACAAAATAATAACTTAAATTTAAAAAGAAACAAAATGCCAAAATAAAAATAAAAATCTGCATCCAAATTACTGTCCATAGGATGAGTTCCCAGAATGCTGGCAAGATTACCTCGTTGAATAGCAAGGCTAATTCGTTGACCGAGGTATGTGCCAGCTTTCTGATCATTCGTTGACTCTATCAAACGTTTGGACAGATGCTTAAAAAATAATTTAGCATTTAATCCCCACGGTCCCTTGGTTTCCACGCCAAATGCCAGAAATAAGTAATCTTTAATTATATCTCCATATTTCTGGCACTTGCGGATTTCAGATCAGTCGCCGGCTGCCCTGGAAGAGATATTGATATGAGAAGGTGCCAGTGTGTCAACACAAGTAGCGTCCCTAGACACCTTCCATTTTCTTTGCCAGTTGTTGCGTAATTATTCTTACTTCCTTGAAGTTTCAACCATAAGTACGTATATTATTAATGTCGTCTATTCGATAAGGTAGTAAGTATTTATTTTATAACCGAAATTTAAATACCTTGAAATTAAATAATTAAAATATGATTAACGTTTAAATAGGCGAAAAAATAATCACGATGATTTTAATTTTCAATTTTAAAATGTACTTACCTAGTTATTTTGATTCATATAAGGACAGCGCCTTTCGATGATATCAAATTTATTTTTCTTTAATTTGACTTCTTGTTAGATGCATTTTCTTTATTCAAGCTTCGAATGCATTTTAAGCCGTAACTTGCAATGTCCTTTGCAATGATAGACGAAAACGTAAAGAATAACTGTTTGGAAAAAAGTAATATACTCGTACTAAGGGCACAGAATATTACAATCAAATTACGATCAATTCATTACTTTAAAAGCAATGACGTGGTTCGATGGATGACATTGCTTTATGATGAATGTTATTTGTCAAGCCATATTGATTGCAAATACACTCCGGATTATTAGAAACACCACTTACTTGAAGTGCTACTAATGTATCACAAATAACCACGGTGTATAGTTTTAAGATATTTTAATACATGAAAAATAATGACACAAAAATTGAAAGAATAGGTGCAGCTCGTGGGGTCAAAATACGTTATTATGATTGTAGTACAACTAAAAACATACAAATGTACTAATAAGTAGTTACATACACGAGTAAATACAAATATAGAACATTCAAGGTAGAACCAGTGTAGTTCGACCGGGGAAGTACCACCGCCACACCTATTTCTAGCGTGAAGCATTTTTTTGCGTTTCGATGGAAGGTTGATTGGCACATTTTTATACGAGGCAACCATCATAGTCCCGGGAGAAGCAACGCATCTGTGACTGACTTCAGATAGAACCCAGGTTCTATTTGAAGTCGCTTACAGGCGTCTATGGGCCGCAGTGACCACTTACCATCAAGACTGCATGCTCGTTTGCTGCTTCAATCAGAAAAAAAAAAACAAAAAGTTCAATCACAGATGCGTTGCTTCTCCCGGCCGGCAAGCTCACATAAAAAGCCGGCAACCATGCCAAACTTTCTCATTCCGAGAGAAAACCCGTGCCCAGCAGTGGGACAATAATGGTACGAATACCATGCCATCCACTGAAACGAACTGCTACATTGGCGTTACATTGTGACCACCCTTTCAAATCACACTCGTTATACCTAGAAATTTGAATTTTAAGAGCATTTATTTATTTATTTATTTATTTATTTACATACACTTAAGCTATAAACATTACAGATATAAATCCAATTCGTTTATAGGCTTGCAATGTACATTCCTGCCGTCTCGCGAAATTCAGCAAGGGATGTGCAAAAAATGTCAACACTTGGATTCCACTCCACTAAGCCATTGAGCAAGGTCAGTGCTCGCATCAGGGGAGACTCCTTCGTAAGGATGAGCCTGCAATGCGGCAGCGCAAATAGCTTCCGTCGGCGGGCACGAACGTAGTTGTTTGGGACATGTAACGATATCAGTTCTAGTACTGACGGGTTCGAGGTCTTTCCTCGTATCAACTGTACAAAATAGTCCATCAAGGTGATGTCACGTCGATTTTCAAGTTTGTGATATCCTAGCATTCCCAATAAAAAGGAGCTAGGGTAAAGATGAGGATAACCCACAAAATATCCATAAGCCCGGAAGTATAGACATCTTAAAAATTTTTTTTGGAGTTTCTCCAACATAAGCTTGTATTTTACTTCATGTGGACTCCAAATAATTGTGTTACTTTCTAGTATGCTCCTAACTAAGCTGTTATATAACAATTTTAAAGGTTCAATACTATTAAGATGTTGAGCCTGCCTCAATACAAACCCTAAAATTCGAAAAGCTTTCCTGCAAATAGCCACGATATGATCGCAGAACCTCAAGTCGCCTCTAAACAAAACACCCAAATCTTTGATAGCTGAACAGCGCCTGAGTCCCACGTCCCCAAGTTCGTAATTATAGGAAATATGGTTCTGTTTACGAGAGAATGTCAGTACAGAACATTTTTCTACATTGAACATCAGCTTGTTTTCTTTGCTCTACTCTAAAACATTGTTTATGTCGGTCTGGAGTTGTTGAAAGTCTTTATGTTCTTTGATTTCTAAGAATAGTTTTAGGTCATCTGCAAATAACAGACATTTAGCTGTATTGACTGAACGTGGTAAGTCATTAATAAAAATAAGAAATTCTAATGGTCCCAGGTTCGATCCTTGGCTAATTCCCGAAAAGGTATAATATGGTTTCGAGATAAATCCATTATACTGCACATACTGCCTCCGGTTACGGAGGTAGCAGGAGAAAAATTTAAGCAATCGGGGAGTGAATCCGGCAGCCGCAAACTTCTGGAGAAGAATATCATTGTCTACCAAGTCAAACGCTTTTCGAAAATCAAAAAAGGCAGTATCGACCTGTGAACCATTATCAACCGCTTTCGTGACATACGTCCAAAAATATAATAAATTTGTATTAGTAGACAGACCTCTTCTAAATCCATGTTGAGCATCAGTTAGTCGACTTTCAATTTGAACCCTTATCAGTTCATATATCACTGATTCAAATACCTTGCCGAATACAGACAGTACAGCAATGGGTCTATAATCACTCACATTCGACCCAAAACTACTCTTTGGAACTGGCACTACACGTGAGAGTTTCCACACCTCTGGATAAGTGCAACTAGTTAAACAGAGATTATAGATATAATGCAAGGGCTCCATTAGTACCGAGCGACAATCCTTTACAATATGTGGTGGTATCCCATCCGGTCCCACAGAACGTTTTGGTTTCATATTTTTTAAAGCAGACTCCACGTCTGTGCTCGTTATAGAATTTATATATACAGCAGTTCCTTGGTCTTTATCTTTTTTTATGGCTTTTTCAGGATCAAGGTCTGGTGGAATTGAACTATACACGGAATGAAAGTAATCCGCAAATAACTGAGCACATTGGTTATCCGGAGCTATTGTACCACTTGGTGATTTAATTGTACAACCCATTTTTTTGGTTCTTTTAGATGATATATAATTCCAAAAAGAACGAGGACATAACATAGTAGCACTCCGTCGCTTCAATGATCCGAGCCATTACCGTTTTACAGACCACTTTGTCGCTTCATTTTACGGAATTTGCAAAATGGCTCCAATTTGGTACAGATGCGGTTTCATTATATTGAACGGTAGAAAATAATGCGGATATTTGAGGTTTACCACCTATTATGTTTTACCGATGTTGCAGGTCATGCAAGATATGGTCTGTTACGATAATGTCTGAGACATATCGTTGCTTCTAATGAACAATACCACATCGTAATAACGCTAATTTTACAGATCTGAGTATGAATAAAACAATAATTTATGTTTTTATCCTTTATTGATTGAAATCAAAAAGGCTATTAATACTGATGTAGTAGAGCACCAACTTGTATATTCTAGGTCTATTTTGGATAAAACTTGTTTTTTTTTTATCTGATCGAAGTAGCAAACGAGCATGCAGTCCACCTGATGGTAAATGATCGCTGCCGCCCAGGGACACCTATAAGCAACTTCTATTGTGTGCCAATTTAGTTATCAAGGATACCAGTGCATCTGCAGCCAACCTTAGCTAACACTCTGTTCTTACCTGGCGTTGATTACAAATGTACATGGACGGCAATAAGCTACTTATTGTCAGATGGACTGCATAATTGACTACCGTACCTAATTCAACACAAAAATTCAATTGTATATTGTCCAAAGTAGCACGAATATTTCTCAAATTAAATTAAATTGTATTAATTATATTTTAAATACACCCGTTAAAGGTAAAAAGAGGTTTTATTAACTAAGCTGCATTTAAAAGCAATATATTCAATGTCAAAGGGTATTTTGACAAAGACATCATGTCATTTTTGAAGTTAAGTGTGTTTCATAGTAAGACATTGAATGTTTTAATTCGTTTATTATATGTGTTCTCCTGTTACATGCAAGGTAGTGTGTGTAATGTGCTTTTAGTTGACTTTATGTATGTTTAATGCATTATTAAAAAAATATTAGGTACTCCTTCTCTACATCAACTATAACCGTGCGTAATTTGATACTCCTCCGTTCGCGGCAAATATCTTAAAAACGCATCACAAGTTTTTGCTTCACGTATTAATATATAGATAAAGAAATAAATCAAATCGTAGACTTTTTACCAAGTCCAATTTTATATACTAACTGCGACATAAATACAGAAGGAACAGTCACGCTTTTGTGGCTTTAACTGTAAACAAAATAGTAACTCACTTTCGGATGTGGTGATACCTTATAAGTAGTAATTTGGACAAAAACCAACTTTTCCCACAGTATACTTTGGTACTTCAAAGATAAATTTAAGATAGCAGACTGAAATTAATATAACTTTAAAGCATCCGTATTTTATCCGTAGGTATCCGATTTTTTTTATATACGAAATATATTAATTTTAGTTACATTCAAATTAATGTCATTTTTCTGACTCACATATATTTTTTAAATGTATGCGTATGTTTAAAAAAATAAAGGAAGTATTTACAATAATTTTAACACTAACCAATTTTATTATTATTTGTTTCATGATATTTCAAATTTATAGTTATATCGTAATATATAAAAAGAGTTATAAATAAAAGTGGAATCTTTTAAGAAATGTAGAATGTAAAATTTTAAATAAGAATAATCTTAAGAAGAAGAAGAAAGAAGAAAAGAAGATTTAACCACGCTGGGCCTTGGCACTGGGAGAATTCACAGGAGTTATATCATATGCCCGTGAATTTCCTGATGCCTCAGTTCAACGTGGTGGCTTACGACGAATGAAGAAAGAAGAAGAAAAACGTACTTCTTCAAGAAATAAGAAAAGAGAGAGAAGTAGCATATTAAATCTTTAATTATTGTCTTAGTATTTCATTACTTAATAAGATTTCTTACACTCAAAGCATTAAGGTTCTATGTCGTGGTTACCATGGAAACACATAAAGGATTAAAAACAAACAGACCCTGAAAATTAGTCATTTAGGTAAGTGCCAGCCGGATATCGAACCAAGAATTCTCTGCGTCTAAGACCGGTGTGGTAACCAACTACACTGCGCGGTTTATCTTTCCTCATCTTTTCTTTTCTTGGTTTTAATTTAATTTGTAGGGTGTGGCACAGGTAACAGAAAGCAGATAAAGAACCAGTACTCGTATACAATAGCAGTCCAACGTCTTTTTATTTAACTAGCTGACCCAGCGAACTTAGTTGCGCCTAAAAGTCAAAAATCTGAAATTATCAGTGTTTCTCTACTATATTATGCATGTAGTAGACATGAAAACCTTTCTCTTGAATCATTGTATCTGTAAAAAACTGCACTTAAATCCTTAGCATAGTTTTAAAGACCTAAGCATAAAAAGGCACAGACAGCGAAAAGCGACTTTGTTTTATAATATGTAGTGAATCTGAACATTAAAATCAACCTTGCCCTTTTAAACAACATAATATATGTACAGACGAGTTACATATGTACATCCTCGAATATTTTTATTCCTTTTTAAAAGCTTTTTTTATGCACAAACTGTGTAACCGTGTGTAGAACATCCATATGGATAATACCTTCCTGTCTCATTGTTTTATCGTACATAAATGGATAATTCCCCTGTACGGTGTTTAGTGCAATTCATGAAATCTTGCGTCTACCACATTACATTCTATATTTATGCAAATGAAATAATACAAAGTATATGTATAAGGTATGTATTGATTTTATATGTAACTGTATCTATGTATTATACAAAAAAAAACTCTTTATTGTACACCAATGACACATATATAACAAAAATATAGACATTATGCAAGGTACAAAAGGCGACCTTATCACTAAAATAGCGATCTCTTCCAGACATACTTAAAATCGCTGAAGGAAAAATAACTCATAAGAATGAATTATTCATTATTAATAGATGTCTAATAAAGTACACGTCGTAGAGGTACGGTCTTTTCATTGTACAACCGCGCCGAACCTTAGGTATATGTGCACCAATTTCCGTTTATAGCCTCAGTTTAGAATGCCCTTTGTAACAGTGCAGTAAATACATTTTAACCAACCAATTTAACCAACTTAAAACCAGATACAAGACGGAATCGATTTTATTGTTAGGCAGTAACCACAAATAACCGGCAGTATCCATTTATCTCCTTTGCTGCTTGTTTTCAACTTAATTTTAATGGATAAACATCAACGCACAGTATTATATTTCACTATCAACCCTCATTCATTTATTTTATTACCTATAAATCTAAATTGATCTTTTACGCAGCTCAAAAAATATATACTTACCTTGAAAATTGAACAAATTTTTACGTGCAGCTAATTTAAACTTTATACTTAATCGCTCTCCGCTTACGTTTTGCGCCATGAAGTTATTAAGTGACAGTTACTCGGGTATTGTTGTTTAATTCACAATCTTTCATCTTGTGATCCGTAATGCTATCATGTATTATGTAATGGAACCGTTGAAGTGACGGGAAGTGATACTAATGGCCTGGGATTATCATATTGAAGGTATCCGGATCAAACAAATAGCCCTTTTTACGCTCTCATAGCATCACACAAGGTGGAAGGTGGTAGAACCAGTGTTGTACGACCGGGGAGGTACCACCGCCACACATTTCTATGTTTCGATGTTCCATGTTTCGATGGAAGGGTGTGGTTGCCGGCACGCTTTTATATGAGGCGACCATCATAGTCCTCGTGAGTAGCAACGAATCTGTGATTGACTTCAGACAGACCCCATGTTCTGTACGAAGTTGATTACAGATGTCCATGAGGGGCAGTGACCACTTACCATCATGTGGACTGCATGCTTGTTGGCTACTTCAGTAAGATAAAAAAACACAAGGAATTGCTCCGGTGTCGTGTGGACATGAAACAGCGCTTTAGCGCTTTTGAACTCTCATAGCCTTACACTAGCATTACCCTCTGTGTCTTATCATGGACCAACATAAAGAAAAATATCAGTGTATTACTCTCAGACCCAGATCAGATGTCTTAATTCATTTAGATATCTGTATGGCCGGGAAACTTTCCCTGAATCCTTTGTTGGTCTCCGTCATGTAGATCGTCAATAGTATACACATAGGAAAAGTTATAAATCATTTTTTTTTTTTGTATAGGTCTATGTGGATACTAAGTTTCCAGTATCCACATAGACCTATACAAAAAAAAACTACTTTTCATTTCAATGCTTGTGGCTATCGGTCCTATTATATTATTTTAATGGTCATCCATGTTTTATCCTTTTTATCCGAGATCCCAAAGGAAAGAGGTTATCTATTCGTCACGTATATTTTATTTAATAGAAATCGTTGGAAAAATACGCAACGTACGTAGATTTCAATGACAATACTATTTGGTAAAAACCCGAGATGTAATTCACACAAAACCTAAGTATTGTTACGTATGACAAAAAACCATGTCATTAACCCCTCGTTGACGGGTTCTTGTGGCAGAGTGATGGGAGACAGTTGGGCACAATGCTGTATTATCTTAGCTGTAGGGTTGCCACCAATATGTTTAAATAAGGTACGTATATAAATTGACTAGGGACTACAAAAGTGTGGCGGGACCGCCGTCTCACATTCGTAGTTTGTCAATGCGCTTAGCTGGCTCCATTACGTCTTCTAGCGTAAAGTAGTTCTGGCGTTTCAGTGGAAGGTTGTGGTTGCCGGCTCATTTTTATATGGTGTAGTTATCTTAGTCCTCCGGAGTAGCAACACATCCTTAATAGTTCGGGTAGAAGTCCTACTCTCGTCCCTGTAGTTCCGGAATCAGAATAGGTTACCCTGCCTGTCGTAAGAGGCTACTAAAATGGGGCTTCCAGGGTTGCGAGCGGCATGAGTGCGAGCTCGAACCGCCCAGCCAGGCGATCCCAGGAAGGACGGCGGTATGCGTGGTCGCATATAGTCGTAAATACCATTTGGAGCGGCGAACCCAACCGTTCAACCGATGGGGCAACGCGCTCAGAGGACTCCGGATACGTTCCTTTGGAGATCCCGGAGTCCAGTTTGTAGCGCAGAACACGGCCACCGGAGGGGTTTTAGTGCGGTAAGAACCACATCACCCTGCGTCGCTTCCAAGGCGTCGGGAACGTTTTGAAGGTTCCCCCTCGAGAACAAAAAAAGAAGAAGTCTTACTCTCCTTGAAGTTGCTTACAAATGTTGTTAAAAGAACTTATAATATAACTTTTTTTTATATATCTGACTGAAGTAGCAAACGAGCATGCACCTGATGGTAAGTGGTTACTGCCACCCATGGACATCTGTAATCGACTTCATACAAAACATGGGTTCCATCTGAAGTCAATCACAGATGCGTTGCTACTCCCGAGGACTATGCTAGTCGCCTCATGTGAAAGTGTGCCGGCAACCCTTCTACCGAAAGGCAAGGAATGCTTCACGCTAGAAATAGAATCAATACGATCAATATTAATATAACTTATAATATATGTAAATATAGAGCTGTGATAGCGTAATGGTTGAAACTTGCCCTCTCGATCGGGAGGTCCGAGGTTCAAACCCAGGCACGCACCAATGATTTATGTACGTATTAGAAATTAATTATCACTGCTTTTCGGTGAAGGAAAACATCGTGAGGAAACATACACACCATAGAGTTCTTAAAAAAAAAAAAAAGTTTTCGGAGGTGTGTGAAGTCCACCAATTCGCACTTGGCCAGCGCGGTGGACTATGGCCTAAACTCTCTCATTCTGGGAGAAGACCCGTGCCCAGCAGTGGGCCAATAATGGATTGATGTTGATATGTAAATATTAACTTATTTTGACAACCCTATTCCGTTCATTGTTGATAAGACACTGTAATGTTGTTATAATGGCCCTTTGATAGGAAGTTCTCAGTTACCTAACAGCTCTACGAATTTGAAAAACGTTTCAACAACCTTTGATGTAATTATGATTTGAACTTACTACTCTTACTGACAAACCCAGGCACGCACCAGTGATTTATGTGCGTATTAGAAATTAATTATCACTGCTTTTCGGTGAAGGAAAACATCGTGAGGAAACCTACACACCCGAGAGTTCTTAAAAAAAAAAAAGTTCTCGGAGGTGTGTGAAGTCCACCAATTCGGACTTGGCCAGCGCGGTGGACTATGGCCTAACCTCTCTCATTCTGAGAGAAGACCCGTGCCCAGCAGTGGGACAATAATGGGTTGACGACACTCCTATAGAGATGAGAACTGATTATTATTATTAGAGATACCTCTTTTGATTTGAATGGACATATTTTTCTAAAACGCTACGCATATTTGAAATTAATCAGCACATCGTTAAACATCCTAATGAAACCTAAACACCTAAGGGTTGTCTAAGAAAGTTTTCAATGGTGTGTGAAGTCTATGGATTTCACTTTGTTCGGGGGGTGGAATATTACCTAAAATTTAGCTTCGGTTTCAGTAGCCCTAATCCTCTTTGGGGTCGGTTACAGATGAGCACATACAGCTAATTACTATCAGATTACGTGTACACGTTTTTGTACAAGGTGGTAGAAAGTACGTATATGGTTCGAACAGTAAGGTACCACCGCCAAACATTATTTTATTATATATCTGATTGAAGTAGCAAACGAGTATGCAGTCCACCTGATGTGAAGTGGTCACTGCCGCCGTTGGACATCTGTAAGCAGCTTCATATAGAACATGGGCTCTATCTCAAGTCAATCACAGATGCGTTGCTACTCCCGAGGACTATGATGGTCGCCTCATATAAAAGTGTGCCGGCAACCACACCCTTCCATCGAAACGCAAGAAATGCTTCACGCTCGAAATAGGTGTGGCGGTGGTACTTTTCCGGTCGAATTACACTTCTACCACCTAAACATATTTCTAACATGAAATAATTCTTGCGTTTCGTTTGAAGGATGTAGTAGCCGGCTCGATTTTTACATCATGAATATTTTAGCCCTTAGGAGTAGCAACGTATCTGTGATTGACTTTAATTAGAATCCCAAATCTGTTAGTAGTTGATAACGGATGTCTATGGGCGTTGAAGACCATTTTCTGTCAAGTGGACTGCATGTATGTTTGCTACTTTAATCTTGATAAATATTAAAATATTAAATGTAAAAAAAACATGATTATAAAAATACAACATAACAAAAAAGACAAACCTGCTGAGTTTCTTGCCGGATCTTCTCAGTTGAGGTCTTGTTCCGATCCGGTGGTAGTGTAAAATAAAAAAAATGTGTAACTGACAATTTGTAAGTGCCCCCGTATGTCTATACAAAATACATTTCATTTCACAAAAAAAGTTTGCTTCTATGTTTAAAAAAGGTTTTGCAAACACATACGAGTAAGTCGCTTTTCTGCAAACATATTTAATATTAAATTGATGGAATAAAGATTTTTGAAAAGATGCAATAATTATGGGCAATATTTCAACAATTCAATCACGAGATTTTTAATATTTGGATTCGTTTTCGTGGAAGATATCCCGTAATGACTGCCAATTTGGCCCGTGCCGTGTACTATGTAATTTGACTTCTCAGAAGTAATGCGTTTATATTTGGTGTTATAGATAATGGGTGGTGAATGACATACTTCCGACATGATTGGAGTGGTCACCACTATCATCATACATATCAGTGGTAACACCTATCAGCATCATTGCCTTACTGACCCGCTGGGCATGAGTCTCTTTTGAAAAATAATTTTGGTCTAATTTACTTTAAAATGGTGCGACGCGACGTATTTTTTTTGTAGCCCGCTGCTGGTGAAGGTAGTGCGTTGTCGTCCATAGGCATTTGTAAGTAACTCCACAAAGAATAAATGGTCAACCTCTAACCCAGTAAGACTAAACTGATCCTCTGATTACAGATGTGCTTAGGCGGTACTGACCACTTACCATCACGTGGCATGGTTATTTCATTTTTAGTCAATTCATTATTGACTGCTGGACAACGGTCTTCTATCCTAATAAAGAAGTCTTAGGCCATAGCTCAATAGGGTTGCCAGGTGTGAAGAGACTCCACACACCTCTTAGAACTTTTTAGAATTCTCCGATGTGGTTTCCTTACGATGTTTTCCGTCACTGTATAAATGTTTTTAACTGTAGAGGTAGTAAAAACGCGGTAGAATTATTTAAGAAACGCGACGTATTACAACCTTTTTCGTTTGAGAAGTTAGTAAAAAGATATATTGTGCGAGCAATATTTCTACCACGCTGCCACACTGGGTAGGCTTAAGATCATCGTCACCTTTCAAAACATTATGGCAATCTCGTTGTCATGTGTTTTTGCCCAGGATATTATATTTACATATATTGCAATTAAAGCACGTTAACATTATTAAACTTAATTTTGCCTGTCTGTTTATCTCGTGTAAAAGAATATAAGCTATAGGGATTTTCTATAATTTTTCTTTTATTTATAAAGAGCGTTAGCCTAATAGTTGAAACTAAACTCTCAACGGGGTTCCGAAGTTCGAATCTCCGACAAATCTCGATTTTCATAGTCATCTGCATATTATAATTTAATGATTTCCTTAAATTAACCTAAGAGTGAAAAAATCGTAAATAAACCTGCACATCTGAGAGTCGTTGAAAGTAATAATTTTCAAAGGAGTGTGAAGTCTCTACCCATTCGCTCTTGGTCACCACGATAAATTATATCCTAAACCCTTCTCACCCTATATCCTATCGCTCATGCCCAAAAGTGGGACAGAGTTGACGACATTATAAAGGCAGAAGCTCTAGTAGTTTTAGACGAGTGTTAAAGTTACGGCTCACCAAAACCGGATGTTACGGCAAGTATCGAACTAACCGATTATTAATACATATATAACCTTTGTTTAATACTTCGTTGTTTATTTTGTTATCAACACAGTCTTATAGTTTGAAGAGCCAGCTTAAATTACGTTAACAAACATAGGCACAAATTAGTGTCCATTGATTAAAAAGAAACATATATTTTAATTAGGTATAGCTAGCTGGAAACATATTTTAATAATAACTTAAGTATAGGTACAATTTGAAATTTCAATAAAATTAATTAGAAGTGTCTTGATCGAGGAAGACAGAAGTTGTAGCCACAGGGGTCCATTCATCCTTACAATGAAACATAAGAATTACTTTTTTTTGTTCTCGAGGGGGAAACCTTCGAAAGATACCCGGCGCCGTGGGAGCGACGAAGGGTTATGTGGGTTTTTTACCGCAGTAAAACCGCCCCGGTGGCTGTCAGCGCTACAAAGAGGACTCCGGGATCTCCAAAGGAACGCAACCGGAATCCTCCGCGTTGCCCCTCGGGCTCCTCCCAAGAAAGCGACTGGGCCCACCGCTCGCTTCGATCTTTACGACGGTATGCGACCGCCGTCCTGCCGGGGATTCGTTCGAGCGTCCACTCTAGCCGCCTGAGACCCCGGAAGCCCCTTTTAGGCGCCTCTTACGTCAGGCAGGGATACCGTAGCCCTATTCTGATCCTGAAACTACAGGGACGCAGCGCCTTTTCCGGCGACCGCGGCGGCTTCTTATCGGAGCGGATTCAGCCCGCTCTCTGGTCCTTTCGGCGTCTTCCTTCGCTGACATAACATCCTCACAGAAGATTATCATGCCGTTCCAGACCTCTCGCCGCTGAACCATCGCCGAAACGACGGCCGTTGCATAAAGGTCCGCTCCAACCTTTTGGACGAGGATCCGCCGCTGAGGCTCCTAGACTGGGCAGTCCTCCAGCGTGTGCTGTGCGGAATCCTCGTCGTGGCTGCAAGTGAATTACCAGGTTATTCGTGAAAGAGTAAAACAACGTCCCTCACAAACTTTTACATTTATATTATCGTCGTCATCCGTTATCGACCCGCTGCTGGGCACGACTCGTCTCTTAAAATGAGAGAGTTTTAGGTAGATTATAAATAAATCGATACATGAAGGATGCTACCACGTCTGAACTGTTACTAATAAAATGCCAATTACTTAGTTGACCATTCGTAAAGTCCGTGTGTCCACGATAATTCCGTACGTCCTTGCGTGCCCGGGGCAAGCGGCGCGCCGCCTGTAATTAGGACTACGGGCAATGTTGCTGATAATTTGCCTGTAACACCCTAGGCATGGCCACGGATAATATCGGTAAAACATCGTCTGTATCGATAATCGATAAATAAAAGTACACTGAACCTAAAAAATTATGACGAGTGACGTAAATAAAATGTCGGTACATTTTTCAATTAGATTTGATCTGACCAAATTTACGGATCAGAAATCTGTAAATTCAGTCAGATAAATTTAAAATATGTAACTTTGAGGATTATTTTCCAATAATTTCATAACTGATTTCTTTTGTATACATATATACTGGACTAAAATTAAATAGTTCTTGTTGGGGCAGAATGCGTAATTAATCATTTGCCAATTGTAATGCGCAATATAGCATCAAAATTATCGTTGAGGTTTGCCTCAAAAATGTTCGTCACTAATAAAACCTTTGTTCTTTTATTTAGTCCAAAAATATCGATATCATTAAAGCCCATCACTACTGCTACTGCTACTGTACAACGCTGTCGGCAGTCAGGCTGTAGGCGTCACTACCTTATATCGATGCAATTGACTACCGCGAATTATCTAGTCTGTCTATCAAACAATTTAGCGTTTACGCTATATTCTGTATGACGCATTGGTAATTTTGAGTTGATTTGTAAATTTATAGCAATTTATATGCTATTACTGTAATGTTGTACATAAGAAGCTTGATTGTAAAGCCGTAAGCCAATAATATGTTGTTTTTATGAATTTAGTAATCTTAAGTGTGCAATTTATTAGTAAAAAGAGAAACGATCAAACAAATTATCCTTACTTTATATATATGTTACAGCTGTATATGGTTTATTATAATATGAAAATATGGGAACAGCCGATTGTAATAATATCAACACCTTAAGTCATCCACTTAATATAAAATATGCACAACTACACAAAAAAAATTGTATAGAGTACCGTTCATAAATATATAACATTGACAATTTTAAATTTTGTATATGATTCAAATACATCGTTTCTGTTAGTTTAGTTAATATTTCATGGAGCTTAGTTAACCTTATAGTAAAATCCTACGCCGTATCATATGAAAGCTAACACAAACAAAACAGTTTAAACTCTGTTGCATTTTATTAATAATTTTATTACTAAAGCCTACTGACGTCAATTAAAACGCTTAAAAAAGATTTGACAAATCTATTTCAAAGCTAAGAAAGTTGAAATTTGATGTTAATTAAGTTTATTTTCCTATTCAAAACTCTTAAAATTATAGACAGAGTTGTTCAACACCTAACACGTAATAAAGCGGTAACACTGTCGATAAACTTGATCTTCAATTATCGATATATTTTACGACATCACTAGCGCTACCGTGCTTGATAATCAGGGGCATAATGTAGGTGCAGGCTTGTTTCATCTCCATAACTGGCCAATTTGCTACACATCTGGAGGTCCTCAATTGTGCTACTGTGCTTTGTTTTGTTTTAGTAGACTGTAGACTAAAAAAATATGTTTAGCGTATACAGGGTGATATTTTTAAGTGAATATTGATAACCCAATTTAAATTACCATCGCATCTTTATTCATAAAAGGAAATAACTAAAAAAATATGTTTTAAGAGTTTTTCCCATAAAGCGAACAAACTAGGTTGGTTATAAACTTGCAAAACATAAATCTTGAATCAATGGTCATAGAACGAATAGAGGACAAACAGATTCTATCTTTATATTTTCCTACTGGATAAATTCCAAACAGTTCAAATCGGTAAGTACGTTTTTATCTTTAAAAAATAGCAGCTGTTTAAAGTCACAGACGGAATCTTTCGCTATTTTTTTCCTGTAGGTGCACTATTACTCAAAAAATCTGTATTACACTTGATATAGCGAGAAAGCGAAGCGAAGAACTTCGATTACTAGGGGTTGAAGGTGTGGTTTGGGTAAATGCCAAGTTACGGGGCGAGGGTAGGGTGGAATAATGGGGTTGGGGCGGAAGTTCCTAATGGTGGCGAGTCACGAATCTACCACCCAAATTACCCTCCCGGTGATAATATTCCGAGAACTGAAATTGAACGTAATTTTGTTTTCAAATGTGTAGTTTGCATGGATTTTAGTTCGAATAAAAATAACTATTCGTCCAGTAGTTCTTGCGTTTCGGTGGAAGGGTGCGGTTGCTAGCTCATTTTTATATGAGGCTGATGATTGACTTAAGAAAAGGTGATAGAACCATTGTATTTCGACCGGGGAAGTACCACCGCCACACCTATTTCTAGCGTGAAGCATATCTTGCGTTTTGATAGAAGGCTGTGGTTGCTGGCACACTTTCACATGAGGCGACCATCATAGTACCCGGGAGTAGCAACGCATCAACGCATTTGACTTCAGATGAAACCCATGTTCTGTATGAAGCTGATTACAGATGTCGCAGGGCGACAGTGACCACTTACCATCAGGTGGACTGCATGCTCGTTTGCTACTTGAGTCAGATAAAAAAACCTTTTATATGAGACGACCGTCTTAGTCCTCGGACATGTCTGCATCTGTGATTGACTTAACATAGAAAACATTTCCTACACAAATTATCAGGTGGATTGCATGCTCGTTTGCTACTTCAATCTTACAAAAATATATTTTCAAAATTGTAACTACGTTCCTATATGTCGCCCGGGGTTGCAGACGGCTAGAGTGGGAGCTCGAACCGTTCGGTCAGGCAATCCCGGGAAGGACGGCGGTATGTGTGGTCGCAGACCGTCGTAAAGACTAGACGGAGCGGTGGGCCCAGCCGCCCATCTGGGAGGAGCCCGATGGGGCAGCGCGCTCGGAGGATTCCGGTTGAAGTCGTTTCGAGATCCCGGAGTCCTCCTTTTCAGCGCCGAGGACGGCCACCGGGGGGTTTTAGTGCGGTAAAATTCCCACATAACCCTGCGTCGCTCCCACGGCGTCGGGTACCTTTGGAAGGTTTCCCCCTCGAAAACAAAAAAAAAAAAAAAATGTCGCACTATTATACGTAAAAGGTCCGTGAGTGTCCGAAAAGTAACCTAATATGATTAGGAAGGTACTTGATTGCCTATTTATATGTATGTAAGGGTAAATTGAGAATAAGACTTGGAATTAATAAAGAAGTTATTAACAAACTGATATGAGAAAAACTCTTCAAAGTAACTCATTAAAGAGCGTAATAATAAATTTGTAACAGGTTCCTATGGAGTAAGCCAAAAGTACCTTATCCTTAATTTTTCCTACAATAGCTTAATAATTTTAAAGAAAAATCATTCGGCCAAATGATAAATGACGAATCGCAGTAACAGACAGTAACAGACGAATAGCAGCATCGTAAAACTTAAGTTTGAGTTGAATATTTAAAAAAGTAAAATAAACAAACGTATGCACAAACAGTGCGAAATCAACATAACGTTTATGCACACAAAATTTAGATTCAGGTGCATAATAGACGCTAACAATTTATGCAAATTATGGAATTGCACGCAAGCCGAAATTGGTAGCTTCAAGCAGCTGCATTCGAGGTGGTTATTTCCTGAAATAGCGATCGTACCAGGCACCTTACTTTTGCAACTAGTTACGAACTTTGGCCACATGCGATACATTTATACATTCATATTATGGAAATTAACTTTCCGAATCCGCGAAGTATAAACGTTCGACAAATTCGACGAAATTAAATAAGTACCTATCGACTTTTTGAGCTCAGTTTTTAAATAAGGCTCTAATGATTGAGAATAAACTTCTCCTCACTAGTAGGAGTTTGAAAGGAGACTAGTCTAGGCTGCAACTGAGACTGGACTTTTCCTCAGGAAATTAGTGTGAGAAGAGATCCATGAGTAATTGAGTAATCATAATTATTTTTTTAATATCTGTCTACAATCTGTATTATATGGTATGGATTGAAATTGTTTTGTGTCTGTTGTTTTTAAATCTTACCAAGCCACGAGAAAATTTAACGACAGATATGCAATATTATACGGGGTATTTAATTGACCATTACCATTGTAGGTATCCGTATTTATCTACATAGGATAGATAGGTACCATGGAGACACAAGACGAATACACAAACACCCAGACTCAGAACATTAATCTAAACTCATCATTCAGATACCTGTCTGGCCGATACTTCAGATACCGGGTCTGGAATCGAACCCGGAACCCATTGCGCGTCAGACCAGTATGGTAACTGCTTCGCCACGCGGTCGTCAGTTTCTTTTTTTATTTGATGCCAACATAGGCGCAGTTCTATTATCCAAAACATTCGCACAATACTTAGGAATGCGAATGCGAATGTATTAAAACTTGCGAATATTCGTTACAGCAGCAGACATATCTTAAGATTAATTAATAGTAATCTTAAACAAATAATTTGTTCCAGTTGAATCATGGAAGCGTCATCGTCAGACTACAGTGACGAGGAGGTTGGGGTGATAGCGCGAGGTCAGAAACTCTGGGTCAGAGGGGTTCGAGCGCACACCACCTGCGCAGACATCGTGCGAGCTTTACAAGACGCTCCTGAGGGTAAGAAACTTACCAAAATTATATCTTTTTACAAGGTGGTAGAACAATGGTTCGACTGGAGAGGTACCACGCCACCACCCTATTTCTGGCGTTCTTGCGTTCGATGGAAGGGTGTGGTTGCCGGCACACTTATATAAGATATGACCATCTTAGTCCTCAGAAGTGGCAATTTGCATAGCAGTTAGCAATGATTGAATTCGAATTAGAGCAGTGATAGCCTAATGGTTGAGACTTGGCCTCTCAATCGAGAGGTCCGAGGTTCAAACCCAGACACGCACCACTGATTTATGTGCGTATTAAACATTAATTATCACTGCTTTTCGGTGAAGGAAAACATCGTGAGGAAACCTACACACCCGAGAGTTCTTTAAAAAAAAAAAGTTCTCGGAGGTGTGTGAAGTCCACCAATTCGCACTTGGCCAGCGCGGTGGACTATGGCCTAAAACTCTCTCATTCTGAGAGAAGACCCGTGACCAGCAGTGGGACAATAATGGGTTGACGACGAATTCGAATTGAATCTTTGTTCTACATGAAGACAATCACAGATGTCCATGGGCGGTAGTTGTTTGCTACTTCAATCTTTTAAAAAACGTGTGGCACTCGGGGACTGCCGCTGTTTACTATTGCATAGTATTTTTTATCAACTTATGCAATTATAATTATTTTACTTATAATAATTATAGTTACTAAATCCAGACTTACTAAAAAAACTGGTAAAGCTGACTAAGATAATTACCAAAATGCAAGAACTATTTCACGCTAGAAATAAGTTATATATTATTGGCTTTATTCAAAACACTCTTCATAGGATTTATAAGGTAAATTTTACGTGACAAGTTTTGTCTTTTTGTTCTATACCGTGACGTGTAGCCAAAAAAGTAGAAATATTCGAAGCGAATATATTCGGCACCAAAACCGAATAATTCGGTGGAATAATGTAAATAATGCCGAATACCGAATAACAACCGAATATTCGGTCCATGTACACCAATTCGCAGTCCACCAATTTGCACTTGACCAGCGCGGTCGGTGGGCTATGGCCTAAAAACTCTCTTATTCTGAGAGAAGACTCGTGCCCAGCAGTGGATCAATAATGGGTTGTACCCATTCGGCGCATCTCTAATCATTATCTACCTTTGGCAGCAGGCGGAACACCAAGCGACCTTGGTGAATGGGTGCTGGCAGAACGATGGCGCGGTGTGGAAAGACCTTTACCCCCAGATGTGCCAGTTTTGCACGTCCTTGCGGCGTGGGGAGACGCAAGGCATGAGGTTAGTGAAGGTCACTTCAATAGTGATCCAATTATCCCTTACTGCCTGCTTCAGAATATATTAGTCAAGTTATCTAACAGAATAATTTTGAATTTGTTTTTCATTCATTTAACGAACTTATTCATTAAAACCAATTTCATGTTTGAACAAAGTGATGGTAATATTTGCAGCTTTGGTATGTAGTAACTGGCATTCATGAACATTTGTTATTAACTCTAGATAAGATAAATTTTACCAAGGTGACAGGGCGTTATGAAAAGGTGCGAAAAGAACTCCCCTCCAAAGCCGGCGATACATTGGCAACTCCTCTGGTGTTGCGAATGTCCATAGGCGACGACGACTACTTTCCATCAGGTAGACCGTCTGCTTTATCGTTAAGTTTAAGTATAAATAAAAACAGATGTGTTGCCTTTTTTTTTTGTTTTCGAGGGGGAAACCTTCAAAAGGTACCCGACGCCGTGGGAGCGACGCAGGGTTATGTGGGATTTTTACCGCACTAAAACCCCCCCGGTGGCCGTCCTCGGTGCTGAAAAGGAGGACTCCGGGATCTCGAAACGACTTCAACCGGAATCCTCCGAGCGCGGTGCCCCATCGGGCTCCTCCCAGATGGGCGGCTGGGCCCACTGCTCCGTCTAGTCTATACGACGGTATGCGACCACACATACCGCCGTCCTTCCCGGGATTGCCTGACCGAACGGTTCGAGCTCCCACTCTAGCCGTCTGCAACCCCGGAAGCCCCTTTTAGTCGCCTCTTACGACAGGCAGGGGATGCCGTAGCCCTATTCTGATCCCGGAACTACAGGGCGAGATGTGTTGCCTGCCCCTGAAGACTAAGAAAGAATGTCTTCACACCAGGACACATCAGTGTTTTTAATTATCATCTGTTATTAGGTAAAAACAAGTGCCATAGTGATACTTATATAGATTTATTTATATTAAGATCTTTCTTTTCAGGTCCGGCTATCTCTTCGCCGAGTTTCAAGTGGGGGTGAAGACGACTCAGGTCGGGACAGTGACGGTGGCAGCCGTTCTGGTGCAAGGCGGAGACGAAGGCGTGGAGTCCGCGCTGCCACTCCACCCCCTCGCGCCAAAAGCGAAGATCCTGCAGCTAGACTCGTGTCCGTTATCCAGCATCAGAGCAAGACTATACATCAACAGCTCGATAAACTAAGGTATTTTATACAACATACATAAATAATTTTAACCCAATTGTTTTGTATGGGCCACACTCAGGGGTCTGGACTAAACTGATATGTCAGCCTGATTATTCGAATTATGCAAGTGTTGTAAATAGATTATCATTCATTTTAAAGGTGGAGGAAACTGTCAATAATCTTACGTGCCTAAATCGATCTACCCACCTGATAGGTTTTAAAGAAGTGAATAGCCTACCAATCCGCCAGAACTAGAACAACTCTTCTCATTCTGTGTAGAGAACAGTGATAAAATGTTCCATAAACCCATACTATCTTTATTACACCTTACCGCTGCAAAAATTAACTCAATTTTATATTATTACAGAGAACAAGAAAAGCTAATAGATCAGTTAGAAGACCAGACACATAAGAATCGTATGGAGAAACATGGCACAAACTATCTGCTCGAATCGTACCTTCGAGATTTGGGCCGGTGTAGTGAAGTCAACGACAGTCAAGCTGGCAACAGCGACAGCGGCGTAGGCGTGGGCAGCGGTACACCACCAAGACGACACACAAAACACAAGTCCAGAAGAGAAAGGCACCTTATGAGAGAACATTACTTCACGAAAGAACTTACCGATATTTGTCAAGTTAACTCCGAAAGACTGATGCAAACGCAAAACGACACAGATTCAGACGCCTCGGCAGATGAGCTTACAAGGATACGAGAAGAAATAGAATTGCTAGAAAAACTCGCTATCATTAACAAAAGACTGCATCGTGAAGAAGAATTAGTGGTTAGACTAACAGCTAAGGTAAAACGGTATTCAGATGAGAATAAAGCATACAGTTGTGAAAACGTCTCACAAGTGGCAATGCTAATTGATAAGATTGAAGAGGAACTAGCAAAAACAACAAAGGAAATGCAAAAGAATACAACAGAGTTAGAAAAAGCCGATAGAGAGCTTGAAGTTAGAATGAAATTGCTTGATGAACTCACATTGGAACTTGAAGAAGAGGAGTTACAGAACACGGTACTAGAAAGACAATTAAATGAAGCTTCGAGTCGACAACCCATTTTGTTACAAGAAAGTTACATACCTGTTTTAGACCAAGCCAATGTTAATCAGGCGGTTTTCACATACAGTGGCAACGGTTATGTTCTTGATACCCTTGTATGACAAAGAGTTAAGACAATCGATAAATTTGTTCCAAAGATATACATTGAAAATACCATTACATAAGCAATCTAGCTGTGTAACTTACCTGTAACAGTATTTTCTCATTTATCGAAAATTAATAGTCTAAGATTAGGTAAATATTGGAGTTATGGTCTTTTAATTTAAGTAAATAATATGTGTGCTCCTATCTTTTTTACTGAAGAAGTGTAAAGAAAAGGTATTTTAATACGAATAAGTTAGCTATTATAATCCTTCGGTAAATGAGAGTCTACTGTATGAGATCGAGTGATCCAATCCAAAATAATCCCCAAATGATATTATGTGTTATTTTTAAATAATAAATCGATTTTACGTATCGATATTTGAACTTTAGGCAATACCTGAATGGTGCTAAGAATATAGTTATACGTAATCATATTAGTATGTATATCAGTTAACAACTCATGTTTAGTAATGCGATTTATTTAAATAATACGAAATCAATGTACCTATAAATGAAAAAACGTACCTTTTTATGTTTGTCCTAAACATACGCTTTGTTTGTCTCTAATGAAGATAACGCCATCTATTATCGAATCCTTGAACGATTATGCGAACAGTCACACCATTTATACACAAGCAACTATTGCGCATAATAAATCGCCTTATCTAAACTGGGTTTAAGTGTTTTAAATAGATACCTATTTATATTTGAGTCCAATACCAAAAATAAAGAACAAAACCACCAATCGCAACATGTATAAATTAGTTAGGACTAGTCAAATTATTACGACAAATAACATAAGATTACATTATCTCATTAAAATATTTGTTATTTGAATAGTGATTTAAGATCAAGCAAATTTTGTGGTCCCTTAAATGATAAGGTTATTTTTTTTTGTATTTGAACTCATAAGGTATTATTATTATTTTTATTTTATCTGTTATTTTGAACAAAACATAGTTTATCAAAAGTTATAGACAAAAAATATACATGGCAAATAGAAAACATGTCCACCAATTCGCACTTGGCCAGCGCGGTGGACTATGGCCTAAACTCTCTCATTCTGGGAGAAGACCCGTGCCCAGCAGTGGGCCAATAATGGGTTGATGCGAAATAGAAAACATGTTTCTTTTAAGAAGTCGGAAAGAAATAACAATTATATAACTGTTATTTTTTGTATCATATCATATTTAAACACTTTTACATCTCGGCTTTTGGCAATAATTAATGTGATATTTCTATAACAAAAAAAAAACAATTCACAAACATTGGTATTTTTTTTAATAAAATGTTTTAAAATACAATATTAGTAATAATCATCGTTACATGTTATATTTTAAACATTATACTAAAGTTGAGTAAACTTTTAGAGATTAAAATTAACCTTCCAGTTGCCAAATAATTATGTCACAAAGAACACATATAATTTTATAGGCATAACCCATTTTCATAATGACAAATTGCGAAATAATTATCTCGACTTCATTATTTTAAATCATACCTGCTCTAAGGATTATATCTATTTTAAAAATCCGTATATTATATTATTTTTTGCATTCCAAATGTCGTATTCAGAAATACTCCACGATTACCTAACTGTTAATTAATTAAATATGTTTATACTACATTAGATGTATGTACAGAAAAAATAAATATACAGCAATTTTTACGTGTGTATTATTCCAATAAAATAACTTTATTTCAAAACATGACGGAGACTAAGTTCCAATTTTTTGTATGATAGTGCATTTTGATTTTCTAAGAATACATTTAAAACTATTGTAATTAAAAATATGTTATGGTAATTTTTAGAAAACAAATGTCAAGCATTTACAGATTAGTTTTTTTAGAAATGCCATTTTTTTTATCATAGTGGTAGACAACCAGCATTCAGTTCACCTAATGATATATGACTGCTGCTGCCCTGTAATCAGCATACCTATGTTACCTTCAAACCAGAACACAGGAAGACAGCGGAAAAAAGGTCTACCTCAGAGGTAAACTTAGGTGTAATGTCTGAAAAAAGGCCCCCGTGCTAAAAAAAAATCACGGATTCAACGGTAATATTCAGAGTAGAACGTATGGTTCGTCCATGGAATTACCACCACCAGACCTATTTTGTTCTTTTGAACCACCTTCGAAACCAAAACCGTGCACCGGGCGTAGCGCTTATGAAGTTAGGAACGTTTGAGACAATTATTATTTATTATCTATAGTGTCAAGTCCACTTATGTTTAACATAAATGCCAGTCTCTCTCAATCTGGGAGTCGGTAATAAAACAAAATTAATATTTACTGCCTTGAAAGATATTATTAAAACGATTATTTGATATTTAATAAAAAAATAAACATGAATATATATGTATTTTAATGTCATGTTTAGTGTCATAATTAAGTATTTCGTTTGTGAAATGCGTTGAAAATATTCTAATACTGAAAAAAGCTGTTCAATAAAACAAACAAAGGTTTTAAATTATATTTATTGAATATATCAACCATCTATTCTCTTGCTAAATTATTTGCTCTAAATTGTTTTACAAACTACAATTACACATGCAAGGCTTGATATTTAGGATATTTTGAGCAAATACAAAAATATATCTAATGCTAAAATTAATATATGAATACGCTATTATTATATGATAACGAACAATCTTTATGGTTTTAAACACTAAGTAGATAATTTTTGTTCTTCTTTCACTTAGGTGTAGTCATTCGCACATGTATAGCTGTAGGAGAACTATCTGAGTCTTCGCCATCAATGTCAGTGTCAGGTAATGTGGTCTCCTTATCTGGCATGATGACCTTCTGTGGTAAATCATCCAAATCGGATACGTAAGCCCATTTTCCATACAACCTCAATGCAGTTGGAATAACTTTATGTTGTTGACAGTAATAATCACACTGTTTAAAAGAAATGGGAGCAGACATGAAAGCTTCTTCAACAGATGAACGGATAACACGTTGAGCACTTTTCTCGTCGAACTGTGGTAACATCTTGATTTGCGCATCCAAGGCCAGGGAAAGAAACATTCTCCATCTTGGTATATAATAATATTGGAACAACTCCGCCCACTGCTTACAAGCGTAGTCAGTGATTTCCCCATTCGGACCCCATAAGGTTATTTGATTTCGAGCATTCAGTTCATAAATGTACGTGTCAACGGCCTTATTACTAAAAGATTGTGCTCCGGAAAACCACCCATTTGCCGTAAAATCGTCATTAGTTGCCAATATACTTTGAATATCATTCATAGCATCGAGAAAGCGATTGATGGTGGAATTAAAAACCCAAGTAGGTGAATTACGGTCTCTATCAAACCTCATATAGAGTTGTTCAGCTCTATACTGCAATACCTGACGCGTAACATCGACTAAATCGTGATAATATCCAGGGCTTTGACAAGAGTCATCCGATACTGTAACTAATTTCTTGAACGCTTTGATAAGATCATTACTTGAATACCAGGCCCACGGTTGTATTTTGAAACTAGGGCGCCGTGTTATCACATATTTACCTCTCATTCGATTCAAGCCGTTGAAATTATATACACTCCGTAGTAGATATTTCCAAGCACCCCCTGTAGAATTGCACCCGTATCGTCTTTCAGCATAATCCGCGATCCACGTTTCAAGATGCACTGGACGTTTCCTCCACGCCGATTCCAGCATTAAGTCGTACACAACGTAATTTTGGTTTATACCCTCAGGAGTGAGACCGATGCCAATCATCGTGCTATTCACGCGACTTCTGACTTCATAAACATCTTTGTTGATCACATTCATGTTACCAAACATTCCTAATGTACCGCCAAAATTATGTAACATGCTCCATATGAATGGCTGACCGTAATACATTCGATAAAGATCATACTGTGGCCACTGTTCCGATTGCAAATCAATCACTAGCATTCGCCCATTGGGTACAGATGTCAAGAAAGTCTCTACTCTGTCAATTGGCCATAACAGTGGATTGTGAACAAACATCCAGTTTTGTATCATCCAAACCGCTGCATCATCGACTTCTTTCAATGTAGAAAATATTGCAACGGCTGTGTCACGTACAAGATTTGTCGACCAAGGTAATATCTTCACCTCATTGAAAGGATCAGCAGTATAAACGTGACTGAGACCAGTTCGTGAGGTAATTTCCTTCAAAAACATCGTTCCTATTTCTTTAAATTCAGTATTATTTGGATGCATAAATAAATTGCAGCAGTAATCGTTTCCAAACTTATTCCACGTATCAACAGTGTAAAATGTTGCATTTGGGTATATTCTGGCGAACGCCTTTGGGACGTGTCCATTGAAAGCGGGTAATACTGGAATGATGCCCAGTTGAAACATGGAAGTGAGTACTTTATCTTGAATATTCTTTTGGAGATCATGCCAAGACTTAGGCAAGGGTCCGTCCCACCCATGCACATTGCCCATTCGAAGCCAGGACAAGAAGGCCGGTCCGGTAAGGTGGTCTTCGATTTCATCCTCAGTCATCCCAATATTTCGATAAATATTTATCCAGGCGGCTTCCTGGGCAATCGGAGCTAGAGCTAAGTTGATGCCGTTGAGAGCCATCCACTCCACGTGAGACATCCAGTCAGAAACACTCCACCAAACAAAACTGTAGGACGCGGTGCAAACATTTTGATAGTACCGAAATCTGTCGTTAGCGATCACTACTTCGTCCACTTCTGGGAGAGGACTGGGGATAGAAATTCTTTGAGTTTGCCACGCTACTTGAGACTTGCAATACTTTTTGAGGAAGTAATTATACCCCCATACTGCTGCCACACCGCTGCTCGCCTTGATGTATAAGTGTCCAGCGTCCTGTCCATCCGTTCGCAAAATAAAAACATCTTTCTTATCCTTGAACAGCAGTGGGTTGACCGTGACTGTGACCGTTAACCTTTCGTCATCCGTATATTTTGTTATTAATTCAGTAGCCGCTTTCTCTTGAACTTCTGGTGTTGTTCTTGTTTGCAACGTTGTAGGGTCTAAGTAATCGAGATTTAACGCGAACGTTCGCAGCAGTCCGTGTAATAATATTATCGGAATAAGTGACTTCATGTCGCTCGAGTTGCGCTCACAATGCGCGCTCTCTTTATGAACGCCACTGGAGACTAACTTGCCTTAATAAGTCAACAACAGATGTACAGTGATCTCGTATTACTGATAAACAGTATCTTCAGTTAGTGAACGAAGTATCCATTATATCAGAAGTGAAATTATGTTCGGTTTATTTATAAGTCGATTTGTGCTATACTCGGGGAGGTCCGTCAACCTTTAAAGAAATTATCATTCCATTAATATGAGATAAGGCGTACAGCCGCGGTCACATTGGTAGTAAAATATTTATATTTTTTAAGAAGTAGGTACCTACATTTTTGTCGATAACACCTTATAGTGTTGGACTAGTGTTTAATATTGAGTAGAAGTCAATAAACTCTTACGAAGTCATAAGCTCAGTGGCAGGACATACAACAGGTGTTGACAATTCATCTGTATCGAAGAATAATAGGTACGCTCCCGTTCCCAAAATGAAACTTTAAATTACATGCAAGCATTTTAAATATTATTTTGATAATATTCAAGCAGTAAATGAACATTCAGTCCACCTGATGGTAAGTCACTGTTGCTCATGGCCATATGTACCTACGCAAGTTAAAATATACTTTACATGAATTCCACCATAACTCAATCACAGATGCATTGCGATTTCTGAGACCTAAGACGTCAACCTCATTTAAAACTGCACAGGCAACCACAGTAGGTACCGCTAATATGCAAATAATGTATTTTTCCATATTGACGATCAATCAATAATATTTTTCAAAAGCGATGTTATCTTACTTTAAACGCAATTAATTACGCCTATTAATCGGCCTTTGCCCACTTTTGTCATTACATTTGTTCAAATATACAATATAAGCGGGCCTCTGTAGGTATACAATACAAATGTTGTACAAGTTTGCCGACAATAGTGCTTTTTATCAAGGATACCGTATCATTTGCATTACTTACAAGAATATGACATCATACGAGACATGACAGTAATATTTAAGTGTATCTTGTTATTTATTTATTTATTTTAATTGGAACACCAACATAAGATACAGCTTATACAATCGAAAATAATACGAAACTTATATAATACTATTTAACTGTTCCTACAATTACAGGTGTTCACATCATGCATAAAGATGTACTTGGTAATTAAAAAAAAATACAAACTAATATCGATAAATTAAAATGGAATTATATAAACAATCATTAATAAGATAAATCAAATTCGGTTTTACATTAAATAGAAAAGAGTTACGAACTCATAATTACTATGATACCTATATAACCTCTGAGAGATAAACGGAAACTAAACATCAATACTAATAATAAAATTACCTAAGTACCTACAGTGTAAATATTATCTATCGATGTCTGAATGATCGACTGAAATTTAAATTCAAAGGATCGAATTCAAAATCTAAATACCGTTTTTCCTTTGTTTTCAAAAATTTACGCATAAAAAGTTCGTTAGAAGATCCTTTTATTTTGAATTCTTAATTTAAACTTGATATGTTGGCGGAGAAGCTAACAAGCGTAACTGTAACTGATATATTATACCTACACCTGCAATATTTATTACGTTTTATTTACTTCACTATAGAAAATAAGTACTAGTGTAAATTTATATTTATGTATTTCCTGTATTAATATTTATAAGAAATGCATAGAAACGGTAATTAATTTGTTTTACTACATTCTTATCCAAACTAATTAGCCACCTACCTACAGTTAGCTAACCTTTAACATATTTTTAACGCGAAAAATACATTGGAATGCTTTAATGTTTTAAAATTATACTTATTTAGCTACATTTACTTACATTTCTTTACAGTACACCATATGAAAGTAAATAATTCTTGTAAAAATATTTTAATAAACTTTGTGATTGACAAATGTCTACTTACATATTACACTTTTTGGTTAAATAACATCATCATCATCAATACATCAGGATTGGCCTGATGTAGGAATAATACACTATCCACTTATATCCAAGTTAAAATAATCTTACTAGAAAGATATTTTAGCAAACGAAAGCACATAAAACTTAAGAAGTAGGTATTTACCCAATTTAAAAAAACTAAGAAGTCATGGAAGTTTCTCAGCCTTGGTCTTATGGTGGCTATACATTCCCGTTGAGGCTGTATGTAATCGAAAAATGGAGACCTTGCATCGCCAAACAGGAGTGTACAAAGAACCTTAGGCGCTTTCGGTTAATCTCGGGGTATCTCGGATTTGTTCGCCTGCCCTTACTCTTGGACTTGGACCTCTTGGTAGTCGTTGGATAATGCCAAAGAGTAAAATAACATACGGGCGGATAATGCACTTGAGCCATTTGTCGTATGCTTTTAGAGATGATCATAATAATAATAATCAGACTGATCGTCGTAGTTTCAATAAGATTATTTTTTACGACAGCCAAAGCAAAAACCGCAGTTAACGGCCTTAGTAACGTCTTATATTAAGCATTTTAGCGATTACATCGTTGACGCATCATGTTTTAGCAACTACTTTTATTTTTATGAGATATTGGAATTGTTTTGAATAGCCGTATGGTGGTGACTGGTGCTTAACGTGCGCAAAACAGATCTGTTTCTAGCTTCAGAAATGCATCTCAATCGTTAATAAACGATGCTAAAATTAACCCTGTGCAATGTATAAACGCACACTTTAATACCCTCATACATTGCATTGTATGTTGTAAGCATACATAATCATTTTCGGCCACAACTTGCAATGTATTTTGAAATAAAGAAAACAATGCTTATTTTGAAGAAAGTTATATACTCGTAATAATACGACATTATATTAGAAATGCCAGACTGGTGTCTGAAACTAGATCCTATCACAGGATTAACAGGTATTATGTTCCACTAAGTTGTATCTTTCATATGCGTGAAAGGTGCAATAGGCTTAGAGTTAAAAAATAAATGGTACGCAATATTTATAGCAATTTATTTATGGACAAAGAATACAGATTAAAAAAATACATAAAATGCACAGAATTCACTTTGAATTGCCTTGGCCAGTACATAGATTGACAGTCATGTACAAAATTCTTGGTGCAGTCCTCCCATTGTTTTAGGTGTCAGGGTTGGGTGTTTATGTGTAATAGAAGACTAGACATACATTTCATCATATCAAGTATCATCTACGCTCATAGACATCTAACATCAGTCCTAGACAGAATTGGAATCCTACCCTGGGTTTTGTCATATATGCGTTGGTTCTTTGACGTTAACGTTGAGAAGTACTTGGATATTCCTGTGTGTGTCTTTACTACAACCATAAAATCAGATAACAGAATTGATTATTACAGTTATCTATAATAATATATAAAAATGAGACGGTGTCTGGTTTACACGTAATTTTGCATGGATAAACCTTTATAACTGGTCAGTCTACTTCTGATTTTGCTATTTTGCACTATTTTAAGATGGCGGCTATTTTAGTGACGTCATTACTCCCATTGGTTAGTCTCATATTTCTATTTCAAATAAAAAGAGAACGCTTAAAATGACAAACTAATGGTTTTCCATTTTAATTTATTTATATCCCGTACTGAAGCATGGGTACGTCAGCTAAAATAAAATATAAATAGCATTAGCTCTTGATTGGAACCACAGATTCCACCACCAATTTCATTGTATTCAGACACAAGCCACTCTAAGTACTGGCCAAGGCGTATCTTTGCAGGAGCGAAGCGAAGGTAGGCATGTCCGAAGCAGCTGGTACGTAGGGGACGGCAAGTGTGGTTGACTCTTCTTAGGCTCTCCGTCTGATGGTGTGACACCGCCGTCCTGCAAACGGTCCCGGCTTACTCCGTGTCCATTGCCACCTGGAATAATAAGAGAAAATTTAAAATTTGTACAAAAGCTATATATCGTCAACCCTTTATTGTCCCACTGCTGAGCACGACTCTTCTCTTAGAATAGAGAGTTTTAGGCCATACTCCACCGCGCTGGCCAAGTGCGAATTGGTAGACTTCACATACCTCCGAGATTTTTTTTTAAGAACTCTCGGGTGTGTAGGTTTCCGCACGATGTTATCCTTCAACGAAAAGCAGTGATTATTAATTTCTAATACGCACATAATTTTAGAAATATCAGTGGTGTGCGCCTGGGTTTGAACCTCGGACCTCCCGATTGAGAGGGCAAGTTTCAACCATTAGGCTATCACTGCTCACAAAAGCTATATGCAGCCAAAACTTCCTATGCACGATTTACGCAATTGCGTTTTCAACATTCGCTAGTTAAATAATTCTTAATTAAGATCTTTAGCTACTAAAAATGTATCTATTTCCGAATGCAGTCGGTACGGTCGGTTTAAGCGTCAGGTTTCTTTGAGTAATGCTAGTCATTCACGCTTTCTATATTCAAGGCATACGGGTGGAACATAACCTCTCGAATAAGTATTTTGCAAAGTGCAAATTTTATTCACATTTAGGTATATTTTTTTTTATTTATTTATTAGGAAAACTTACAGCTTCTTAATAATATGAGTATGCACATAACAAATAAAGAGCCGATTACAAGTTTTCACTTATAATATAAGTAATACTAGTAAATTTAGTTACCAGTTATAGCAAAAGAACTTGATATAACATTACAACTTGAGCACTGTCTTGTTGAAAAAGTTACGAGTCATAGCCTCTTTTAGTTTAGATATACTTGCGCAAAATAAGCCTATATCGCACTCCCGTGTAGTAGCATTTAGACTAGAGATGATGAATATAACCATCAACCAATAAATTTAACTAATAATTTAAAACAACCATGTTATTCGTTATGCAATATTAAATAAAAATATCAACTCAATAATTTTAACACTATGTACTGCATTATGATTTCGACTGTAGCTCGTAAGCCATAGGGAACATTTTCCAACTCGCCTCGCACGTCACCTATGGCCTGCTGACTCTGAGTCCGTTGACGTTAGCCATAGATAACGTTAGAATAGTCACTCACCGCATTCAATCTATGTTCTATTGTACTAAAAATACAGTACAATATTGATGTTTCCGTAATAATTATTGTTTGTGATATTTTTATTCATTCGAACTAAACGATAATTTTAATATCTTAATTTTTTATCACAATACAAAATATTCAACTTCAGCAAAACTCATACCTAGTTTAATAAAAATATCAACGAATATTTTCAATTAATAAAAATATCGATAAAAATATTTATCATTTAACAGTTAACCAATAAATATTTTTAACTATTATTGCCATCTCTAATTCAGACACCTACCTACTTACCCTTACAAAAAATGAATTTTGCCTGTATTTAGTATTACATGAAGGAACATGAGGATTAGATGTTCTGGTACTCAATTTAGGAACTCTGTGATATTGTCTAGTAATTCTGGTGAGTCTACTGAACCTTGAGCAATGTTGAATAAATAAACCAATGTCTTATGTATATTTGTACATGCCATACGTAAGTAGAAGCGTTTAAAACGAGATAGCAGACATAGGTACATAAATATTCATGTATGATTCAAAATGACGCAATTTTTCAATTCCCAATAATTTTATGGAACCATTACTCACAGAAATATTTGAAGAATGAACTATAAAATAAATATGAAAGCAAAAAAAGAAAAATCTTTCGGAAATGTACGAAAAATATTTTAAGTTTTTATTTAGCAGCGAGATCAATTAAAAACAGTAAAAAGTAAAAAAAAATGTAAAAAATAAAAAAAAATATAACTGCATTCAATTTGACCCCGACGTGATTTGAACACGCAACCTTCTGATCTGGAGTCAGACGCGCTACCGTTGCGCCACGGAGTCGATGACTTGAGCTTCGAAATATTGGAATACAATAAACGTACAATCAATTTGGGTAACATTGAACAGCGGTGTAACTTTGAACAAAGTTGTGAAAAAAATATATTAATTTATTACATGGAAACTTCTTGTTGTTTCAATATCGTACCTGCGTAAAATGGTTTGCCAAAATGTTTTAATAGCAATGAAAGTAAAAAAAGGTACCTGTCAATGTCGTAATTTTAAAAAATACCGCCTTTTCCGTAGTGAAGTTGTTGCAAGTGTTTGATGCTTCATTTTGAAATAGCAATTATAATATAAAACTTACCGTAAACAGGTGTGTTTTGGTGTTTATCTTTAAAATGTATATTGTATATTATTATTTTGAAACTGTACTATCCGTATCCCATGTTGAATATTGCGTAAAACTGTTAAACTTTTGACGACGTCGAAATTGGATGTTATATGGGTAACTTTGAACGGTTCAAAGTTACCTGTATCATAAAAAAATTTTTTTTTCGGAGGCTCAGGGTCGCTCAGCGTGCTATGGAGAGGGTTATGCTCGGAATTTCGCTACGAGACATGATTCGCAACTATGAAATCCGTAGACGAACGAAGCTTACTGACATAGCTCTCAAAATTAGCAGGCTGAAGTGGCAATGGGCCGCCACATCGCTCGTAGGACCGATAACCGATGGGGAAGAAAGGTCCTTGAGTGGCGACCATGTTTAGGCAAAAGGAGTACCGGTCGCCCCCCTACCAGATGGACCGGTGACCTGAAGAAGACAGCGGGAAACCGTTGGATTCAGAGGACACAGGACCGGTTGGAGTGGCGCCATTTAGGGGAGGCCTATGTTATGTCCATGTTCCGTCCATCCTTTTTTTTTTTTGTTTTCGAGGGGGAAACCTTCCAAAGGTACCCGATGTTCCGTCCATCCTATGGATGGATGGAATAAATAATCAAAAAAAAACTAGTATTTTATTTTACCACCAAATTGATCGACCTTGATTCATTTGGCAAGACCAGTTGTCTATTGTATTTATATATCAAAATAAATGTATTTTTTATAGATTTGGTTTTAATTAACAAAAATATGTTAATTAATTTTACTCAGACCTTAAAATATTCGATTAATGACGGATTTTATATCCTCAAAAAATTATATTCAAAGTTACCCAAAACTAAGGATAACTTTGAATTTGAGTTTTAGGGGTAATTGTGGATAGTTTAATTGTTTTCTCCGTAAATTTATTGTGTTAGATTAATAAACCAGCTAAAAAGGACACTATTCATTTAATAAAAACAAGGTGCAATAAATATAAAACAGATTATAATATCACAAATATTGTAAAAAATGTTCAATGTTACCCAAATCGAGGTTAAATATTTTACATATTTTTTTAGAACGTGCGATATTTTGCATACATTACAAAAAAATGCTTGGATTCGTGTTAATATACACAACAAAAATATTTTTTTACAGGAGCCAAGTGAAAATTAAACATTTTTTTTATTTTTATCATTTTTTGTACGGTAATTAAAACAGCATATTTAAAACTACAGAAATTGTATTTTTAATACACAATTAAAATCCTTTCGACCTTGCAAACTTACGTTAAATAAATATTAGTTATATACTGAAAAACACTTATTGTTTATTTAAATAGAGACAATCACAAGTGAAATGCTTCTTCAAATATGATCGGAAGATCGGAAAAAAATAATAACAATAAATTTTCCTTAGGAATTTGCCCTTATGGACCTCATGTAATTTTCCTGTTTTATCTGTAGTTCTGGCCTGATAATAACATCGCAGTAATCAACTTTTTTGTGAAATTAGTTTTTTTTTGTGGTTATTGCATCAGAAAAAAGTATCTTTATATTGGAAGTCGGTAAAATGTTAACGAAAAATGCAATACTTAATATTAAGTATTATAGTTAGTTAACTTATATAAAATATAATCCCATTTATACGTAATAATAAAACAAGCATTAACGTCTTTTAATTAACATAAAAAATAAATTAAATATGTTTACTGCAATATCATACAGTTGAAGTAAAAATTTAAAAAAAAAACAAATACACAATATCACTTTTTTTTTGCAAATAGTGCATATTCCATTACGAACATAGAATTGGTGACAAGAACAATTAACTTGAGGGATGCTTATTATAATATCTATACATATAAGACACACTTATTTTTAGCGTGAGGCAATTTTTGCGTTTGTGTTTCGATAGAAGGGTGTGGATGCTGACTTTCTTTTAAATGATCATCTTAGTCTTCAAAAGTAGCAACGCATCTGCGACAGACTGCATAGAGCCATTGTTTTAAATGAAGTTGCTTACAGATGTTCCTTGGTATGTTCCAGAGTCCGCTTAATAGTAACTGGTAACTAGCGCCATTTTTTTTTTGTATTTAATCTGTCACTTTCTTTTGGACATGCAGCAGTATGTCGGGTGAAGCTTTTTGGGACGTGCTGGGTATGTGACCTACGTCTCATCCCCTCTATTTCTCGTCAACCCATTATTGTCCCAATGGTGGGCACGAATATTCTCTCAGCATGAGAGAGTTATAGGTCATAGTCCACCGCGCTGGCGAAGTGCGAATTGGTGGACTTAACTTCTATTTGCATCGGTGGTTCAGTGGTAGAATGCTCGCCTCTATTTATAGTCCAAAAATTAAAAAAAAAATTATACATAGGTATAGTATTTATCTTCAAAAGCAGTCTCTTTATACTCTTTACCTAATGTCAAAGTTATTCCTCTTTAAAACAACTCGTTTTAATAAAGAAAAAAATATTGAAATTCTTCTCGACGACCCGCGTGGCGGAGCGGTTACCATACCGGTCTGACGCGCAATAGGTTCCCGGCTAGACAGATATCTGAATGATGAGTTTAGATTCCTGTTCTGGGTCTGGGTGTTTGTGTATTCTTCTTTGTGTGTCCATGGTACCCACGACACAGGAAAAATCCTAGTGTGGGGCTATGAGTGTGGTGTGGGGATGTGAGTGAAAGCGTGTATCTTACCCCCACTTGGGGATCTTCCCCCGGCGCGTCGGGGCCGGGTCCGGGGGCGCCGGCGCCGGCGTCGCCCGTCGCGCTCGCGCCGCCGCGACGCTCCTCACCCTCCACTAACGACAGGTAACGGGTGAGCTCTGCCTCGTCGCTCAGACGGAGCTTCGTGTTCGGTCCCACGATTGCTATGGAGACGTTCTGGAAACAATGCATGTGTTCATGAAAGTAAAATTACATAAATTATGTTTTAATATAACAATAATTATATTTTAATAACTGATGTATATGCTATATGTAGTTTAGCAAAGGGAGATCTCCCGCCAAGCCAGGTGTTATGTCTGGGGAGCGGCCGTTCTCCAACAGTCTCGGTTCGGAACTTGTATATATGCGAGGTTTTAAGAATACTTCGATAGCGTGATTCAGAAATACTAGTGGTGCCATCTTACGAGTTGTGAAAAGTCGCCACAGCGCCATCTTTTGATGAGCTGCGGGGTTCGCCACAGTCGCAATTAAATATGTTGTCTATCTGATAATAAGTGACCACAGACACATTGTTGCCATGAGAGAAATAGTTGGAATGCCTCAGATAAGTTAATACGTATATATATGTAAGCTCCGTTAAAAACCCTACAGACATAAACATAGCCACGCTAACACTGCTGTTATTAGAGTCCAGATTCCAGAGTCGAACCACAATGGATTCTGCTACTTCAAAAACTCTATACTTTCCAACCATATAAATCAAATATTTCTACCTTCAACATGTCAATATTACCCTTTCATTCTAAAAAATACAACAAATTACAATTTATAGCATGTTTTCTGACCTAAGTGTAATCAAAACCAAATCACTATATGTACATTAAATGCATACACATACATTTTTACCTAATTTTCTTATGTTTTCCTGCAAAATCATGTTTTTAAAATAAGAGATTATTTTTAAATACATGACATTAAAAATATTATCTACCTGTTATTACATACATGTGAATTATTTAGAAGGACTGAGTACACAAATAATTCGTATAGAAACTTTGATATTAAGCCAATTAAAACATTTACATTGTAATTTTATTTCTTGCGACTAAGACTTACAACCCGTATGATTGAGCAGTTAACATATCCATCTAACACACATTGTGTTCCAGGATCAATCCCCAGCCAGACAAGTATATGAGGGTTGAATTTATGTGTACACCCAAGAAACTGAAAAATCTCTTAGCGGGGGACTATGAGAGGACCATATGTTTCAGAGTTTATTTTTACATACCTTGGTGTTAAGATCAACTTCATTGGGCAGAGTATCTCTCAGCGCTCGGAGTCCATGAGCGACCAGGTCTTGGAGATCACAGTCGGCGAACGTGGTAAGATGCTTCTCTAGATATGTTCTGGCAGATTGGGAACGGGCGCCAATTGCCATTGCTCTGCAATCGAAGAAGTTGGCCGAAGGACAGGTTTGGTAGATGTGTGGTCCTTGGTCCTGGAATAACAGTTTTTGGACATGTTATCTTTTATTACTCTTTTATTATACCATAAAGTTAACAGGAATACATGAAGTCCACTTGAAGCAACTTAGCAATCACTGCTATCCATGGATATCTGTAATTACCCTAAACTAGATTAGACTCTTATCTATGGACTAAGTTGAAGCCTTGAATGTATGTCTTTCCCCAAATTATTAAAACCAGAACAAAGCAGCAACTAACATTGTTGTCAAGAGGTGACAAAGTAGGGTGATGATGCGACTGGAGCCTAACCAAATAGGGTTCTTCAAAACCACCAATTTTGTAGTATTTTTGGTTTAGTAACAATAGCAGACTGGTTCCTTAATTATATGTACAATATATAGATATAACTTTCTCATTCTGAGAGTAGACCCGTGCCCAGCAGTGGGCCAATATTGGGTTGATGAGAGTGAGAGACATAGATAGATAGATAGATACAGAAAAAAAATGTATATACACAAATTGCACACACGTTTTTTCTAGACCTTAAGCATGGTAATTAAATTGTCATCAAGGATTTCTATTGAAATGTAATTATATAAATAATCCAATACTTACGTCATATCCAGCGACAAGAAGACCAACGCCAAGGGGTCTCTTATCGTACCTTTGGGTACAGATCTGCATCTTGTTGCCCACCATGGCGATCAGTCTGCCTACTGGCATAGGAGCGTCGTGCGCGTACCGATGGTTCAGGCATTCTGTGCGCATGAAACGGCTGGAAAAATATGGAAAAACATTGTTAAAACAAGCACATTTGAATCATGAAATAATTAAATAACTCGTAGACCCATGCTGTTCCCCCTGAGTCATGGTGCTATTGACACACTTATATGGACAACGAACACAGACAAATACATTATCACTTGGACCTAAAACGGGTATGCATAATTGATAATTAATTATATGGACAACGAACACAGACAAATACATTATCACTTGGACCTAAAACGGGTATGCATAATTGATAATTAATAAATACATTGATAATTAATAAATACATCATTTGGAAATCTGTTTGGCCAGAGATCGAACCTGGAACCCATTGTTTGTCAGTCCGCTACGGCAACTTCTCTGCTATAAAGATCATCAGGAAACATGAAAAGCACACAAATGCACTGAAAAATTAGCAACTAAGCGAGTGGAGCAATGAGCAATTGAGTAATGAGTACTCAATTTTATGTGTCATCATCATTCATGTTTTACAAATAGAAGGAAAATATCATACTAATATTTTAAAGGCAAATGTTTGTATGTTTGTTATTCTTTCATGTACTAGTGATACAATTTGGTTAAAATTTAACTTACATATATTTTATGACCTGAATTAGGAATTAGTATTCTTTATTGTGGTGAAATACCGAAGCGGATGAAGCTGAATGAATGAATGAATGAATGAATTTTTATTTGCATAAATTGTGGTTACATGGGATCTTAATTTATATTTTGCATAATACAGCTCACAATGTACCATATCACTGGTGTGCAAATTATTTTGTGTTAGTAAGGGTTAGTTACTAATTTTATAATTTATGTTAATATTATTATTCTTATTACATCATTATTATTTTTATTTACATACATATATCACATTACATTATTAATATTGTTCATTATAATTAATTGTCTTACTATCAGTTATGCATGTCAAATGTAAATTTAATATGGTGAATTATTATTATTAAATATTGTTTTCATAGTTATTTATGTATTGTTTGATACTATAGAAGCATTTACCAACAAGCCACGCATGTAATTGTTTTTTGAATTTATGAATTGGTAATTCTTTAATACTTTCCGGAAGATTATTAAATATTTTGACAAACATGTGATAAACACTTTTAGATTTTAATACTGATTTGCAAGGTGGTAACCATAATTTGTCCTGGTGTCTACTTCTGGAACCAATAATGTCTTTCTTTTTATTAAATAAATTTGAATGTCGTTTAACAAATACTGATGTTTCATATATGTACATACTAGGTAGAGTAAGTAATTTTAACTCTTTAAAAAGCGGCTTGCAACTCTCTTCCGTCTTTTTATTGCATAAGGCGCGTATGCACCGTTTTTGCGCTATAAATGCTTTATTTAGCGAAACCTAACCTAAGCTGTAGGTAAAAGATAGTCAACTCATAAGACTAAGACAGGTTATGTCAACTTGGCACAGACAATAGGTCTGCATCAAGGAGGACAATGGTGTTCAGCTGATACAAGATAATTGAACATTTAAAATCCAGTAGAAATAAAGCATGGCTTACCTAGTATATACAGATATAAACTTCTCTAATAACATTGAAGTGTGTTTTTATTACATTGAAGCTTCAAGGTGGTAGAACCAGTGTAGTTCGACCTGGGAAGTACCACCTCCACTCCTATTTCTAGCATGAAGCATTTCTTGTGTTTCGATAGAAGGGTGTGGTTGCCGGCACACTTTCACATGAGGCAACTATCATAGTCCTCGGGAGTAGCAACGCATCTGTGATTGACTTCAGATGGAACCCATCTTCCGTATGTAGTTTATTATAGATCTCTATGGGCGGCAGTGACCATTTACCATCAGGAGGACTGTGTACTTGTTTGCTACTTCAGTGTGATAAAAAAAAATTGCAAATAAGCATGCAGGCCACCTGATAGCAACATCATATAGAAGAGGTTCTATATCAAGTCAATCATAGACGCATTGCTACTACCAAAGACATATCATATAAAATGTTTAAACATTTAACAAGGTCTGACAAAAAAATAGCATTGCTGCCTTTATATGTACAAAAATTAAATTAATTTTCATATATAAATTAGTACCATAACGACTGTACACAAATAAAAGAACCTGAACTGCTAAAACGAAAATGTAGATATACCTCAGCATCCGAGCATCAGCAGTTAATCCAGAAATAGAGATGCCAATATGTTCGTCTATAGGAATAATCTTCTTCTGATAAGCAGAAAGTTCGCTGACTGCTCTCTTCAGCGCTATCAGTACAGCAAATTGCTTGTTCTTGAGGCCCACTGTAGCAGACCCTAGCTTGACTGCCTCCATCGCGTACTCCACTTGGTGGAGACGGCCCTGTGGGCTCCATACTGTGACATCGCTGTCGTATTGGTTCCGAAACTAGAAATTAAAAAAAAAATAATGAATAATACTTGGTCACACAAATTTAACTATTTTGGCTTATAATAGCAATGTTATGAGTTGTTGTCGGTAGTGGATATTCGCATTCGCGAATATTCAAATAATAACATTCGTTATATCACTAGTATGCGTTGACCATGAGCAGCAGTGGCCACTTACCATCAGTGGACTGCATACTCGTTTGATATTTGTGTGATATAGACACTGGATTCAGATGGCTCCGGTCGAAGTGGCGCAGATTAGGGGAGGCCTATGTCCAGCAGTAGACTTTCAAAGGCTGATGGATGGATGGATGGATGGATGGTGATGTATATTACAATCAAAAATCTAAGACATTAATACACTATCATCATTTGAAGGTTATGTTTACGATTTTGTGAAAATTTAAAATAAAAAGAATTCGGTTATCATGTCATATCGTTTAGTGATTGTAGTTTTGGTCTTCTTTACTTTAAAATACAAAAATTCATGGCTTTTAACAGTGATTTCACTAATATCATCGTAATGACAATGCAAAAAGTGCAAACTTATAACGTAAAGTTTGGAAGAGTTGAAGCAAAAATGAATATATCTGTGCAATAGAAACAATCGTCTTACCATTTTAAAAGCAAATTCTTGATTTAAAACTACAAATAAACTAGTTTTATTTTAAGCTATATGTTTAAACCAACCGGACCGGGAAAAAAACAATGACTTTTAATTCTGTCAAAATGACGTTTCATAGTTTACCATTCCAAAAACCTATGTGTCATTGTTAACTTGTATTATCTGTGTAGTTCCAAGATCGATTTGGTAATTAGTCGATGCATTATAGAAATAGAATTGATCAAAATCCCCAACTTTTGGCGTATCACTATGAACAAGTTTATAAACAATTGTTACATAAATTGTACTGATCGCAATCGTATTTTACTTTGAAAATATAACACGATATTATTTTAATATCTTGTAGAAGTTGGGTCTTCATCTATTGGTGTATTGTATGAAATTATCGATTCTGTTGTGTTTTATAAAAAAAAGATTTAAAAAAAACTAGTTTGCAGGAAATAGTTGTGGTCGTCTACACATTGTAGTACTACCACACTATCGATATCATATCGATAGTCACTATCGATTAATCTTTCGATTAACATGGGATTTTGGTTGTTGATTATAGTTTTATGCACTACTGTATTACATTAACTGTAAATTTTCTTAGGAAATAAATAAATTATTAATAATAGTTGGTAGGCATGCTAATTAGTTTTATATCGATTAAATATAATTAGAGTATAATTAGAGTTATATGTAATTATAGCTATAATTATAGATCTAGTCTTGATTTTAAATAATAAAAGAGTGAAAGAAAGTTGTGTGTAACATAGATAATTTTAATTTTTTTCTTTACCTTGGCATTTTTATAGCATTTGTATTTATCACTATTTACTTTGATACTCAAAATCACCGAAGAGTACGGATCAGATAACTTCGCTAATATCGATAGATTTTGTAGTAACGATACTTCAATAGTAGTAACGACTGTATCGAATTCTTAGTAAAGTACCTTTACGTTACGGTCTTACCATAACATCACTAATAAGAATAATGTTTACAAACAGACTGTCTTGCTATTATAAACTAGAGACTAGTGATATGCGATTAAAGTGATCAATTCCTAAAAGTCAATTAATATCAAAACATTTTTGGTTCACTTATAAGGTACTAACTCGACGCCGTGAAAGCGACGTCTTCTTACCACATTAAAACCCCCGATGGCCATCATCGTCGCTACAAAATGGACTCCGGGATCTTCAAAGAAATGCAACTCCTCCCAGCCCCTCTACTCTTTATGAAGGTATGCGACATTTCGCCGTCCTTCCGGGATCGCCTGACCGAGCGGTTCGAGCTCCCACTCTAGCCACCCTTTTAGTCGCTTCTTACGACAGGCAGGGGATGCCGTAACACAATTCTGATCCCGGAACTACAGGGACGAGCATTCCATACGTACGTAGTACCAAGTACTGAGTACGGAGACCAAGTACTGTAGGAATACAGTATTTATTTCTATTCATACAAAATATATGTATACAATAACTGAGAGCATGTATGTATATAAATACAAAATAATTATAACGAAGTTGCTTTGACCTTCTAATCTAAACTAAAAAATTGAAATCAAGAGTACATACTTTCCTCTAAAATATAATTAGCTACTAGACGGTTTTTATTTTTTTCTATATCAATACTCTATTATAATAGACGTTCATACGTCATTTCGACGTATGAAATCTGATGCTCAAACTTAACTATTATCTCAAAGTTAATCTTGGTTTTGTGTAGGCGTAAAAGAAGTAGACACATACCTATTAAATAACTTGCCCTAATTATTTTTACGTTATGAAATCTCGCTTTCTCTATGGCTTTTGTACATTCGTTACAGATCTACAAAGTTTTAACCGCCTTTACAAAGTAAAGAGGTTATCTATTCGTCGCGTATATTTTCTTTTTTTTTTGTTTCTCTATTTACTACGATCTGCAAAACACTGGGACATGATATACAAAATTAACCGACTAATTTAAATATTTAAAGATTTATTTAACAACTTAAACATATTTACAATTGTAATGTTCGTAAACAGCAGCAATAGTATTGAACTGTGTCGCTACTATTTACGCCCACCTCGGAGTACTTCACAAAACTTAGGAAACTAATGTTAATACTTAGATTAGTTGTATTATATTATGTATAGTAGATAAGATGTATGCGTGTTTGTATTTGTATGTGTGTGTGTGATCAGCATAAGTGTGTTCTAGTTAGTTCGTGTGTGTGTGTTTATGTATGTATGTAGGTGTGTGTGTGGATGTGTGTGTGCGTTCGTGTGTTTATACTCTTGCGTGATTATGTATGTATGAAGTGTATATTTAGATTACGCAGTAGAAATAAGTAATTCAGTCTCATCATAAGTTAGATTTTGTAAGAAATCAGTCAATTTTGATTTGCATATACGGTAAATGAGTGGATATAGATTTAAGATTTTATTAACTTTATTGTATGCTAAGGTTGAAAGAAAATCAAAGTGACGCCTTGATAATTCAGAATTACTTTTTGTATCATTGTATATTTTAATGGGTCGGCGAGAATTTTGTATTAGGTTTGAAAAAGGGATACTTAAATGTTTACGCAAAACAATTTGGCGTATGTATAACTGCCTTACAGACAGGACTTTAGCAACCGAATACAGCTCTGTTGTAGGAAACCGAATAGGTTTAGAGTAGATGACCTTTAGTACTGCGCGTTGCGCCCTCTCCAGCCTAAGGAAACTGGTTTTCAAAGCTCCACCCCATGCTGAGAGGCAGTAAGCTAAAACAGATTGAGCCAATGAATAATAAACCATCTTAAGAGTTTCCTCGTCAGTAATGCTCCTTAACATTCTAAATACATATATTAATTTACGCATTCTAGATGCAGTTGCGTCAATTTGGTTTTTCCAGGTCATAAGATGATCGATTTGCACCCCAAGATACTTGACATTGTGTGACTGGATTAGCAATGTACAAGAGCAGGACAGATCATTATCTTTACATCGGTGAGCAGCTATAGAAAAGGTATCGGGTGGTAGAGAGGATGTGCTGGCGGAAAAAGTTAAAAAGGTCGTTTTATTTAAATTTATGCTCAGAAGATTTGTATCCAGCCATCCAACAATCTTTCTCAAAGCAACTTCACCATGTATACGGGCGTCAGTCCAAGTTTTGCCATGTACAAGTATTGCCGTATCGTCTGCATATGTTATTATTTTACAATTATCTATAGCTAGACTGCATAAGTCATTTATATAAATAAAAAATAGCGTCGGCCCGAGGACGCTACCTTGAGGAACACCATAGGATAGAGAAGAATCAGAACTTAAGTAATTTCCTATTTTGACTCGCTGTTTACGATTGGTAAGATAGCTTCGAAAGATTTCAAGAGGTAGCCCTCGTACACCAATATGCTCTAGCTTGACAAGGAGGGTGGGGATAGAGACAGTATCAAATTAACTGATAACTGCTAATTTTTCATGTTGGAATTGAGTGTTTTTGGTTATGTTGAGCGGCACTGGCAGTAATCGTTATACCTTATTTTTTTGTTACGGGGAGGAAACCCTCAAAAGGTACACCGAAGCCTTGGGAGAGACTTCGGGTTGTGTAGGATTTTTACCCACTAAAACCTCGAAGGTTCCACCGGAGCGGCCCAAGAACCGAACCCTGTGGGTTGGAACCGCACACCACCGCCCACTCGTTGTCACTCCCGTAGCGGCCCGGGTAGCAGATGTTACTATCCGACAGATAGTCCGCCAGTAATCTTTATACCTAGTTACAAAATTCATGTGTAGTTTGAACTCTCACTGGTTTGCACCAATGTGTAAGTACCTTTATCCACTAAGTAGGGTGCGTCTAAACCAAATGTATACCGCCGCTGACAATGAGCTGACACACTTTGAACTATAGTACGCTACTCTCTGACATTTTAGAGATAAATGCAGCGGTTGAAAAAGGTACTTTAACGCACAGCTAATCATTTAGGAGCAGCGTAGTTAAGTACCTATTCGTTTGTTACTAAAATCTATCGATAAGTCAAACGGATGACCTGACGGTAAGTAGTGTTTATAGTCACCGTCGTCTATAAACACTTCCAATGTACATCCTCCAGGTATTTCCCAGTTTTGAGGGTAGATTCGTGGGTCGCAGTGGCACATAGAAATAGAAATTTTTTGGCCTCTCGTATTACCTACTTTTAATGCATCAATCATCATGGTTAAATATCGTGCTTAAACAAATCTCAATATTGTGTGAAAAATACCAATTTGAGCTTTAAGCTAAATCCTTCAAACTTTGAGCAGATCTATAACGGTTTTCACATAAACATGTAGGGTTATGTCTATGTCGTCTGGGATGTCTTCAATGTCTATGTCGTTTGGGATGTATCTACGTATGTGTTTCTAAGTTTATCGAGTCTAAGTCGCGCCTAGAATCTTGGATGGAAACAAAGGATGGAGCAAAACGTCAGCCGGCCTTAAATTAATCATCGAAAACTTCGTTAAACTATTTACAAAGTTGCTATTGGGACCATCCGAAAATAGTTATCTTGTTTAAACTCATTTGTGCTGTAATCTCTGCCGTGAAGTTTGTGCTGAGTCGTTTCAGCCAATTATCCCTTGATGGAATGATACGGGCAAGCATTTGTCCCGTGCCCCCGTTTATAAATAGAAGTCGTTAAAATAGGTACTCGTAAAACACCTCTTTTAGAATTATTGGGAAATTCTAAAAGGGCAGTTATAAAGAAAATCATAATTTATTTTTACAATTTATTGGGTACTTAGTTACTTTGTTAACTCTTTTTTAAGGAATTGTTGTCTATTTTCATTTATTTATTAAAGAAAAGAAGCCTACTTATGTTGCGGTATGTCGATACCTTTACATAGGTATTTATTATTTCAACGCCATTGAATTTCATTGAAAAGTAGGTAGGCAACATCTAAAATTTTCATAGTCGTATGTAATTTAAATTGGAGGACTAAAAATGAGTAGATAATATAGGTAATAGATATTTCTAGATTCTTCAAAATTTCTGTCTGTTTATCTGTGTGTTTAAAACGCATAAAATCAAACTACTGATTTAATTCAAGGGACATATAGTCAATGTTTAATTAACATTTAGTCTTGACCTTATTAAAATCTATAGGTACTAACTAGGTAATAACTTTTCATAGAGTAGATTATCAAAATCTACTCTATGAAAAGTTATTTTTTTAAATAACACTTTAACAATTTAAATTTATTTCACATTTAAAACGCAGGTAAAACCGCGGCACACCAGTCGTCGTATATTCATACAGTCAGTACAACGCCATCTGTTAGCATGCAAGCGACACTCGCCTACGTGGCCAGCATCGCGCACATGGGATAATCCGGTCCATTTCTCAGGATGTCTCCATTGTCCGCACAGAGCTCCCTGTTCACGTTCCTGAAAACTCACTCATAATTTTGTGTATTCAGCCTGACACCTTTCTCGCTAAATCTGAAATGATGATTGATTTAACACGAGATATTAGGTTGTAGGTTATTCGCCCACTTTGCCCGTTTCAGTCACGTTTACCGCGTTAATGTGAATCCTAAGGGTTAATCTAGGTCATAAAAATGTGTGTGCCTACGCAGAGATACGACTGGTTTTTTTACGTGAAAGGTTAATTAACACAAATAGTTCTAATATTCATATACCGTCGTCGTTTTTTGTTGTACCGTCGTAATTTTGTTTACGAAGGGGAAACCTTCAGAAGTTACCCGACGTCGTGAGAGCGACGCGGGTTATGTGGGATTGTTACCGCACTAAAACCCCCCCGGTGGCCGTCCTCAGCACTGCGTCCTCAGGACTCCGGGAACTCCAACAGAAAACAGCCGGAGTCCTCCAAGCACGATGCCTATTTCAAGCTTTTTCCTGGTGAGCGAATATGCTTACCGTACCTTCTGTTCTCGATGTACGTTTAACGAAAATTTAACACACGCCGCCGTCCATCCCGGGGTCGCTTGGCCGGACTGTTCGAGCTCCCACTCTTCCCGCCCGCAACCCCGTGAGCCCTTTGGCAAAGGGAGATCTCCCGCCAGGCTACGTGATCATGACTGGGGAGCGGCCGTGCTCCGACAGTCGTTGATCGGAACTTGTATATATGCAAGGTATTGAGAATACTTCGATAGCGTGTTTCAGCATACTAGTAGCTCTTAATGAGTAGCGCGAGGTCGCCACATCACCCCCTGCTCAGACCGGAGGTCGATAGGTCCGCAAATCTTTGCGTGTAAGCACTGGTAGTTCGCCCTCTATCTGCGGTGATTCGGGATGTGAGAGTGGAGCGATGTGTGGAGGCGAGCAATGGCTGCTCAAGCCGTCCATGACGTCGCGGAGAGCAGCTGGACCAGGTACAGGAAGCGTTGTCACGATGCGCTGCGATGCACCTAAAGAGCTGCTAGTCAGATGATCTGATGCTGCAGTCCGGCAAGGGAGTGAGGTTGCCACCGTCGAGAAGGGATGTGTTCTTATCAGGGGTCACCACTTTGACAAAGGGAGATCTCCCGCCAGACTAGGTGATCGTGCCCGGGGAGCAGCCGTGCTCTGACAATTGATGTTCGGAACTTGTATATATGCAAGGTATTAAGAATACTTCGAGAGCGTGTTTCAGAATACCAGTAGCGCCATCTCTTGATGAGTAGCGGGAGGTCGCCTCAGCCCCTTTTAGTCGCCTCTTATGTCAGGCACCGAGGGTACCGTAGCCCTATTCTGGTCCCTGAACTACAGGGACAAATATGTATATACCAATTCGAATATAACCTCACAACCTTTCAAATTTATTAAATTAAGAAGGTGCGTACCTTCTTATTTAGGTACGTATGTTCTTTACGGCGGAATGCGACCACACATGCAGCCGTTCTTCCCGGGCTCGCTTGGCTGGAAGTTTGAGCTCTCACTTTAGTTGCCCAAAACCCCGGAAGCCTCCTTTAGTCGCCTCTTACGACAGGCAGGAGATACCGTAGCCCTTAGATTCAAAGACCAAAGAACACTGAAAAGACATTTAGACCAAATGGCATTAGTACTGCGTACAGTAGACGTAACTAGGTAATATTCTGTGTATTTTAAAAGTAAGAAAAGATTTCTACCCTTTTTAAGCACTTTCTACTGTAATTCGCTTGGTGTCATTTCATGGGTAATAATTATTTACGTTTATTGTTATTTTCATAGACCATACTTTTGATAGAAAGGCCTATGCTTTTGTACGGAAAAGATGGTGTAAAAATATATAATACAATGCTCCATATTAATATAAATTTAGTTATAACTAATGCTCACAGAAATTTAAAAGCTATTACTAGTTTATATACGTCGTTTAGATATACTTTAAACCAGGGTTTCGCAAAGAACGAGAATCCCCAGGGTTCGCCATTCGATGGCAGGGGGTTCGCGACAAGATTTATGTAATAAAGACAAAATTATTCCTAAAAATATATTTCTGTCTATTGTTACCTTTTATTGAAATAAAAATATTCTCTTAAACAGTCAATTTTATTGTTTTCTTGGGGGGGGGGGGGGGGGGGTTAGTAAGTTATGTTAAGGGGGTTCGCTGTCACTTGGGCTTTAACAGGGGTACGCGAAGCCGATAGTTTGAGAAACCCTGCTTTAAACGAGACCAGCAGTAGGCTTTAAAACTATAGGTACATGTTCTGCAGGCGCCGGGGACGCAGATAGCGTCCGCCCAGCGCGGTGTCCCTGTAGTTCCGGGACCAGAATAGGACTACGGTACCCTCTGCCTGTCATAAAAGGCGACTAAAAGAGGCTTCCGGGGATGCGGGCGGGAAGAGTGGGAGCTCGAACCGTCCGGTCAAGTGACCCCGGGAAGGACGGCGGCATGTGTGGTTGCATGTTGCCGTAAAAACCAGAAGGTGCGTAGTTCACGCCCACCAGAGAAGAGCCCGATGGGGCACACGCTGAGGACACCGGCGGCGGTCAACTGGAGTTCCCAGAGTCCTCTTCGCAGCGTCGAGGTCGGCCACCCCCCCGGTGGCCGACCTCGACGCTTTTAGAACCGACCTCGAAGGTTTTAGTGCGGTAAGAATCCCACATAACCCGCGTCGCTCCCACGACGTCGGGTTCTTTTTGAAAGTTTCCCCCTCGAAAACAAAAAAAAAAGGTACATGTTCTACAGTCCCTCTTACGGGTCAACATAATGTGCTTCCAGAAAAATCCGCAGTTGATCCCTTACTCTTATAAGCATAGCGCCTTCCTCGTGAGGTATCTAATGTCAGATACGCATAATGTAACTTCAATAAACTACTTGTAGATGGTGTTAGAATGAGTAGGGTTCGGCCGGAGAAGTACCACTATCATACGTATTTCTAACCTGATGCAATTTTTGCGTTTCGATGAAAGAGCGTAGTTGCCGGCCAGCGTTGTCTGATTATTTTTTTAGTAACTTGGGATTTACAAACTTTTTGGCTGAAAAAAGGGGGAATTCATAGTCAAAAGCGGGACAACAGTCCTGGCAGTACAATGGGTGTCGCGCCCCATAGACACTTGGGCAAAAATTTTAGCTTTCTTTTTGTGTAAAGGGGCCGGAGGATTTGGAGACCTTTTTTTGATCGACGAACTGCAGATTTGGCGGTCTTTTTTTTTTGGGCGGCAAGCTGCTGTTCCACTTATATGTGCAATCAGTGACCTTTTTTTTACAAAAGTCCAGTCCTTCCCGAAAAGCTTGACCGAGCCTGTCCCGCACGGGACATTTAATTTTGACCAAAAAAACCGGGTTGTCCCGCCAAAACCGGGAATCTTATAGTTTAAATAGGACGGCTCACTTTTATATGAGGCGACCATCGTAGTCCACTAGAGTAGCAACAAATCTGTGATTGATTTCAGCAAACAGATATTCTAACTAATACAGAAGTTGTTCACATGTCCAAGGGTGACGTTGACCATTTACGATCAGATGGATTGCATGTCCGTTTTGCTACTTCCATTGAAAAAAAGTTTATTGCATTTGACCCCAGACAAGAGGCCAGATGAAAGAATTAAGATAACTATTTCCTAGTTTCAATCCCAGACATCTACTAAGATGTATGAGATTACAACCTCCAGCTACCCATTAAGACGACGAGTGTCAAACATTATCACTGCTCATATTACGGGCGACAGCTAATTTACCTCCTTGCCTGTATTAAGCTCGTAGTTAGTAGCCGGACACTTGCGTCTATTGGTCGCAATATTGTCATGCCACACATTCGTGCCATTTCTGCATGACAATAGGTCTATGATTTCTAGTTAGCCTCCATTGTTTTAAATTAAAACGAAGCGAAACACACTTGTATTTCGAAAGAATACGAACTTAGGTTGTATACGTAAAGTCAATTAGAATTATATTAGAATAGTTTCCTGCGTTAGATATAATAGTTACGAACTCAATATTTACAAAATAAGACATTAGTTGAGGTTGACCATACAATTGAGCAGCCTAATGGTTGGACCTCGCGATTGAGAGGGCACTCAATCGGGAGGTCCGAGGTTCCATCTCAGGAACGCACCACTGATTTATGTGCGTATTGGAAATTAAAAATCACTGCTTTCCGGTGAAGGAAAACATCGTGAGGAAACCACACCTGAGAGTTCTTAAAAAAAAAGTTCTCGGAGGTGTGTGAAGTCCACCAATTCGCACTTGGCCAGCTCGGTGGATTATGGCCTAAACTCTCACATTCTGAGAGAAAACCCGTGCCCAGCAGTGGGAAAATAATGGGTTGTCGAGAGATATAATTTAAAAGTGTTTTTTTTAAATAATGATTGTGGCTCTGGTGTAAAGATAGATTTATAGAGATACTAAAAGATTGTCGGTGTCGAAATGTAGTAGACTTAATGTATATTATAAATAAAACTGAAGTAACATAAAATCTCATACTTCATCCGTCCATCAGCACTTTGAAGTCTATTTCAAGACTTAAAGTTTTTCCTTTACATGGTAGACCCAGTATGATGTTGTATTCAATTTCAAATATACGTAATATAAAAATAATAAACTAAAAAAACTGGTATTCAAGGTTATAAATTATAACGAGAATGGTTCAACTACGATTCATGCAAGTGGACACAAATATTGATAATAAAGATTACTACAACATAAACATAACATAAATACTCTTTATTGTACGCATAAAGTATATATAGCATAGAATTATACAAATATAAAAGAACGATACAAAAGGCGGCCTTATCGCTAAACAGCGATTTCTTCCAGGCAACCTTTGGGTAAGGAGTTAAAGTAACAATAAATATAAAGAATAGGTAAGGTGCAGTAAATTAATTTAAAGAATAGCTTAACCAAATAAGAAGATAACAAAGGAAGTGAACATTCTATCATAAATCAAATCAAATATCGAAGATAGCAATGAGAAGTAAGAGAAACTTATAGTGAGTGCCTGTTACATATTATAAATTGGTTACTTAGTTTCTTTAACGATCATTAACACTTATTGGAACATTTGCTAAAGTTATCTGTTAAGCGTTCAGTTCGAACAAAGTAAAGGTGTACCAAGGTTGCTTAGAACGCTTGATATAATTAAATTTGCAACTTTATTGTACCTACTGATTACTTAAAGAACAACCTCTGTTAGTACTACAGATATCTCATGGATGTTATGATTTATTAAGCTGCTCTTTTCTCTTAAAAAGAAATAGCTACGTCTATTCTCAAGGTGGTAGAACCAGTGTAGTTCGAACGGAGAAGTACCACCGCCACACCTATTTCTGGCGTCAAGCATTTCTTGCGTTTCGATAGAAGGGTGTGGTTGCTGGCACACTTTCACATGAGGCGACCATCATAGTCCGCAGGAGTAGCAATGCATCTGTGATTGACTTCAGATGGAACCCATATTCTGTATGTAGTTGTTACAGATGTCTATGGGCGGCAATGACCCTTACCATCAGGTGGACTGCATGCTCGTGTGCAGCTTCAGTCAGATAAAAAAAATTCAAACATTTTCCAATGGTGGCGATCGGTAAAAAAATATTTGCTAGCTAATGATTTTGTTTCACACCTTATGCAACGGGCGATCATTAATACCTTTTTATCCGAATGAACTAACAAACGAGCATGCAGTCCGACTGATGGTGAATTGTCACTGCTGCCCATGGACATCTGACACCAACTTAATCTAAAACAAAGGGTTTTATCTTATAATTTTATTTACTTTATCGCGAATCAATCTCAAATAAAAGCGAGCCGGCAACCATAACGTTCCTACGGCAACGCAAAAACTACTTCACGTTAGAAATATTTGTGGCGTTGTAACTCTGTTGATACATCAACTGATTAACTTTTAAGATATTACAAACAGTTTTAAGTTAAATGTAGGTACAATAGTAGTTATAGGACTATTTACAGTGTTAGAAAATATCACTTTAGGGACTAGTATATTATCTAAGTAAGATTGTCGCGCATTATCGGCTATCTTTGGGTTTATATTACCTACTGTCCAATAGGTGCGTATGAAGAGTTTTCATTTTGTTTATTGTTATTTTAGTTTCATACTTTTTGTCAGACATTTTTTTTAAAAACCTTAAGATTTAATAAGATTTTCTCATGTGCCGTGGGTACCATGGATACACACAAGACGAAAACACAAACACCAAGACCCAGAACAGGAATCTAAACTCATCATTCAGATTCCTGTCTGGCCGGGAATCGAACTCGGGACCCATTGCGCGTCAGACCGGTATGGTAACCGCTCCACTACACGGTTCGTCAATTTAATAAAAATTAATATATTTCGGAAATTGATTCGATGAAAATTCTCCAATGCAATAGCGTAGATGCCTCTGTTTAATTATTAAGAGTGCATACAAAACACCGCCGTTCCATTTACCACGATTGGCTTATAACTTCCTCTGTTACAGGCTTGTTTATTGCTTCAAAATTTACTAGCATTCTTTTAATTACAGCTGAGTACCGAAACAACTTGTGTGCAAGTACAAGGTTTTAGAATATACACTTTAAAGCAATGTTAATAGTGCAAATAGTAAAAAATTATACACTTTTTATTTAAGAAAATATGGTATTATTATTTATCAGAAGCGGAGTTAAGAAAATGAAATATAAAAAAAAGAATTCACCAAAATCTAAGCTATTTTTTAAAAAAAATATAACAAAAGGAAAAAACAAACAAAAGATTAATGCAGGTAAGTAGTTCGTAGGAAGGGACGTTCGTTCCACACTAAGTCTCGAATAATAATGAGCGGGCGCCAGTTGTATAGCCTTTTACACGTTTTTGCTTCAAAATGGCGTCAGTTTGCAAACAGTACATCCATCCATCCATCAGCTCTTTGAGGTCCAGTGCTGGACATAGGCCTCCCCTATATGACGCCACTCCAACTGGTCGTGTGCCCTCTGAATCCAAAGGTTTCACTGGTCACCGGCATGTATGACACCCATAATCTACAATCTACAATTAAGAATAGAGATACCTTGTATATCCAAATGTATTCGTATCTGTATTAATTATCTTTCAAATCAGAATACACCAGTGCTTAAAGCTGCTGTTATAAGGATGAAGTAAGTATGGCGAAGGTCGGTGAAGATGGAGAAACTCCAGTTCAATTCCAAAATGAAGACGAGCCCTGCTGAGGGCAGACACCGTCGGGGCGGCGGACGAATGCTACTAGTGTACCCGCAGTCCCGACAAATGGCGTCCAGAGGAAAACCGTCTCGAAAGTCATAAAGAGAAGATATGCCGGACTACCAGTTAGCTGGTAGGAGTCCGGCATATCTTATCAGCTGCCCCGCGCAGAAAAGTACCCAAAAAAGGTTTCTCATGTAAAAAAAAGGGTTGGCGATGGTACCTCTCCAGTCAAACAAGAAAACCTTCTACCACCTTCACGGTAGAACCCAGTGTAGTTCGACCGGGTAAGTACCACCGCCTCACGTATTTCTAGCGTGAAGCATTTTTTACGTTTCGATAGAAGGGTGTGGTTGCCGGCACACTTTCACATGAGGCGAAAATCATAGTCCTCGGGAGTAGCAACGCATCTGTGATTGACTTCAGATGGAACCCATGTTCATGTCATGGGCGGAAGTGGCCACTTACCATTAGGCGGACTGCATGTTCGTTTCTACTTCAGTCAGATAAAAAAAAACCTTTATCTGTCCTTTCATTTTTATAATATTTCCATTTGCTGAACTTAGATTTTTCTGTCACGTAAAAGTATATCAAGTTACTTACTTATTTATTGAAAGGTTCCACTGTCGACGGTACAATTCATCTTTATAATGCAGAGACAAGTTTGAAAATATTTCATAGTTTGACAGTTTACCCCTGAAGTAAGACGTTTGGATTATAGTGGATGGCGATTTTACAGTATTTTTAACTTATTTTCAATTCTATTTCAATGTAAGCTATTTTCGATTCATATTTGTCATGGATTAAATGATAATTAGGGGATGGTTTCGGTTATACCTATATATAATAACATAATGCTTTTCATTTACAAGAATTATAACCTGATATCTATACTTTTCTATACTAATATATAAAGCTGAACTGTTTGTTTGAACGCGCTAATCTCAGGAACTACTGGTTCGAATTTAAAAATTCTTTTTGTATTGAATAGACCATTTATCGAGGAAGGCTTTAGGCTATATAACATCACACTGCAACTATTAGGAGCGAAGAAATAATGGAAAATGTGAAAAAAACGGGGAAAATTATTCATCCTTGAGGGCTTGCGTTGCGTGCCACGCGGGCACAGCTAGTGAAATATAACAAGTCTACCAATCTGCACTTGATCAGCGTAGTAGATTGTGGCCTATAACTCTCTCATTCTGACCGACAGGACCCGTGCCCAACAGCGGGTCAAAGAGTTGACAACATAAAAAACAAAGACTAAAGAAATAAAGAATTTTAAGTATTACTGGTATTACTTACCAGATGGTGGATTAAATGCTCGTTTGTTACTTCAATATTATTAAATAAATAAATGCATATTATTATCTTATTGCAGACAATATTCATAGACCTTGTGCACAACATAAAATAAGATTTAATTTTAATTTAATTTAATTTAGTCAATTTTTGGGTTACAATAATATTGATTAAATAAGATGTTTAAAAAAAAAAGAAAAGGGCGCCAAAAATTGAATATGCCGGTTAAGGCGTTCTAAATGTATGGCACTCACATACTCGTATTTATCATTAAAAGACTTACAATTAGACACTATATTACAATGCTGATAACTTTAGAAGATTAAATATTTTTTGTATTTTACATTTTTAAATCATCGTTTAAGAATTCGTCATACGTGTAATAGCATTTTTCTATTAATATATTTTTTAATTTTCTGGCACATATGTGGTCTTTCTTTATTTGTTTTAATTGGACACATTCATGGATGCACAAAGTCATAAATTTAAACCAAGTAACTATTAGATCGTAAATCTTATTCACAGTTTAAATATATTCAGCGCAACACGATACTACTATTCTGTGGCGCCACGACGTCGTTCCTTCACTAACCAATTATTTATAAAGTAATTACATCTAGCCATAATTGACGTTTTGTAGTGAATATGTCTTGTATACTCTGTTAAGAAATACCGGTTTCGAATGACCTAATAGTGGCCATTAACCATAGCTAAGAGCTCCGATAGGCGGCTGTCACAGGCGCAACGTAAGGAAGCAGTTTGTCTACCTAGATAATAATTACCTACAAACATTTCAAGTTAAAGGAAAGTTTGCAAAAAAGTATGTACATAATTATCAAAATGTTTCAAGTGTGCAAGAATAGCCAAATTTAAGGAATATAGAAATAGAACACAGAGAAAAATGCAACAAAATACTAGAAAGTTGTAGAAAAGTTACAGGGAAAATAAAAATTTAATATTTCGATTTTCAAAACTTCGCACGGAAAACGTACGAGTTCATTTTGAAAAATAGCACTCTGTATTATTGAAACGTAACGTAGGATCGGTTATAACGACGAAATTCTAGATAAATATTGAAGAATTGGATATCTATGGCCTGACATGAGAATATATGAGAAGAGTTATTCGAAGACTTGTGATTTCTTTAAAATTACCCTTTCCTTTAGCTTGTCATTTATTATTTATCTTATTATCTTTCTTATAATTTCGATATATAATTTATCTTATGATTTATCTTATAATTTTATCATCATTGTACACTTCAAAAAATTCACCCTGGTTATAAATATTCAGCTAAAAAAGTAAGTCACGTAAAAAGTAAAGTACAGGGATCGACACCACATATACGTTATAGTACTATATTTGAGACCGACACTCCGTAGAAAGACTCTTAAACTAAGGGCTCGTTGTTATTATGTAAGGACACGCGGTTCCTCATCTTTATATTGGATAAACATACAAAAGCTGCAACTCAAGACACCTTAGTTCAATGTTCCCGCAAAACTCAGCATCGAAATATGGTGGTGTATGACGAGGGCTGCATCATCCAAAGAATAGGCTTTAACATGTAACCACGATCAAGCTAACAATGGTATAGGACTAAGGTAGACTTTATACTCTACCTGCTAAATTATTTCCAAGACTATTTATTATAAATAGTTTATACAATTTATAATAGTCTCGGAAATAATTCAGCTTAATTGATTAGGATATTTTTTTTCATGTCTCTGTAGTTCTGGGACCAGGATATTTCTACGGTATCCCCTGCCTGTCGTAAGTGTAGTTCGACCGGGGAAGTACCACCGCCACACCTATTTCTAGCGTGAAGCAGTTCTTGTGCTTCAATGGAAGGGTATGGTTGCCGGCACACTTTCACATGAGGCGACCATCATAGTACTCGGCAGTAGCAACGCATCTGTGGTTGACTTCAAATGGATCCATGTTCTGTATGAAGTTGATTACAGATGTCCATGGGCGGCAGTGACCACTTACCATCAGGTGGACTGCATGCTCGTTTAGTAGTTCAATCAGATAAAAAAACAGAGCATCATGGGCGGCGGTGACCACTTACCATCAGATGGGCATTAAAAACTAATTAATCGTGCAAGTTACTGAAGGTTCAATCTACATAAACAAACTAGTTTATACTGATAAAACCGCAATCCTAGAAGTTCAATTCACTGATTTCTATCGTTACATATTGCTACTATGTATTGTAATAGTTTTCAATATTGAAATTGGAACTTTATAATATTACAGTTGAGATATTTTATAATTTGATATCATGTAATACAATGTAATTTAATTTACTCTTCATACATTTGTAATTCATATTTTGAACGTACTATTTGGTGAATTGGATGCTAGTTTGCTACTTCAATAGAATAAAAAATCTATGAGCAATACATGAATAAAATAAATAAATATAAATAAAATAATATAAATACAATCCATCCATCCATCAGCCTTTGAAAGTCCACTGCTGGACATAGGCCTCCCCTAATCTGCGCCACTTTGACCGGTCCTGGGCCATCTAAATCCAGCGATTACCCGCCGTCTTCTTCAGGTCATCAGTCCACCTGGTCGGGGGGCGGCCTGCACTCCTTTTGCCCAGACGTGGTCTCCATTCGAGGACTCTTCTACCCCATCGGTTGTCTGTCCTACGAACGATGTGGCCTGCCCATTGCCACTTCAGCTTACTAATTTTGAGAGCTATGTCGGTAACTTTCGTTCTCCTACGGATTTCATCGTTACGAATTCTGTCACGCAGGGAAATACCAAGCATAGCTCTCTCCATAGCTCGCTGAGCGACCTTGAGCTTACGCACGAGGCTCACAGTAAGGGACCACGTCTCGGCACCATATGTCATCACTGGCAACACACACTGCTCGAACATCTTCGTCTTCAGGCTCTGAGGTATATCGGATGAGAAGATATGGCGCAGTTTCCCGAACGCTGCCCAGCCGAGTTGGATTCTACGAGTGACCTCTTTCTCGAAGTTGGACTTACCCATCTGCACCGCCTGCCCTAGGTAAATGTATTCGTCAACAACTTCGAGGGTGGTGCCGTCAACAACAACCGGTACGGGTGTGACATGGACGTTAGACATGATCTTCGTCTTGTCCATGTTCATCTTAAGACCCACCCGTTGAGAGGCACCAGAGAGGTCGCTGAGCATGGTGTTGAGGTGCTCCATCGACTCCGCCATGATGACTATGTCGTCTGCGAATCGAAGGTGAGTGATATATTCGCCATCGATGTTGATGCCGAATCCTTTCCACTCCATCAGTTTGAACACGTCTTCCAATGCAGCGGTAAACAGTTTCGGAGATAACACATCCCCCTGTCTCACACCGCGCTGCAATTGGATCGGGTTCGTACTTCCGTCGTGTAATCGGATCGACATTGAGGCTGCCTTATATATACACTTCAACACTTCGATGTACCGATAGTCAATCTGGCACCGCTGAAGCGACTCCAACACCGCCCATGTCTCGATAGAATCAAAGGCTTTCTCATAGTCCACATAAGCCATACACAACGGCAGATTGTACTCCTCGGCCTTCTCTATTATCTGCCGCAGTGTGTGTATGTGGTCCATGGTACTAAAGCCTTTTCGGAATCCGGCTTGTTCGGGAGGCTGAAAGTCGTCGAGCCTGCGAGCTATTCGATTATTGATGACCCTCGAAAACACCTTGTAGATGTGGCTCAGAAGCGCGATGGGCCTGTAATTCTTCAACAAGGACCTGTCGCCTTTTTTGAAGAACAGTATCACCACGCCTCTGCTCCACGCCTCCGGTGCTATACCCTGGCTTATGACGGAATCGAACAACTGTTGGAGCGCTTTTAAAATAGGCCTCCCACCTGCTTTTAGCAATTCAGTTATAGTCATAAATACAATACCTTTGTATTATTCCCTAAATTGTGTTATTAAACGTTAGTCGACTTTTCTTTTTTTTTCTGTAGAGCTAATGGTTGAAACTTGCCCTCTCGATCAGGAGGTCCGCACTACTGTGCGTATTAGAAATAATACTAAAATGTGTGTATTAGAAATTAATTATCACCACTTTTCGGCGAAGGAAAACATCCTGAAGAAAACCTACATACCCGAGAATTCATAAAAAAGCAAGCCAATTAGCCCAGACATGTAGCCAACCCATGGAGTTGGCTACATGTCTGGGCTAAGAAATAAATTTTAGTGCCAACAACAAAAATACAGAGTACTTTGATAAATAATAGAAAGAGAAAAATATTCTCAATTGTTTTTATTTTCCTATTTTTGATTACTGAAAATACAATATAATGACACTATACATAATATACAATGACATATGGGACTTTTAAATTGTGAAGCAATTACTTTCAGGTATCTGTTGTAATAATTCGCAACAATATTTTTATCAAAATGGAATGATTCACAAAAGATGTCCACACAAAATTAACACAAAACGTGACCGTTGTCATTTCTCATTTCGTCCATAATTCATAGTGTCATAAACTGTGAATAAATAAGTCGAATAAATATACACTACTCTTATTTTGTCTGGGAGTTTTGGCTCATGTCCAAAGACTCTATGAATGACGCCTACGTAACTGTATCAGTCACTGACACTGGTGGACGTACCTTAAGGCATTACGTCATAAGAACTTAGGTAAAATGCTATAAAACATTTTTAATTGCCCTCAAAACACTGACTTGCTTCACCAAGAGTCGAATTCAGAATGATTAGTGTTGAGGAGGAGGAGGCTTCGCAATCAAAATGGTTGAGATTTGTTAACAGTCGTGTAATCGTGTAAGTCGTTAGTTACAAAAATCCATATTGAACCGAAATCTATAGAGCGCGTGATTTGTTTTTTTTATTCGGGGCATAGACAACCGGCGCGTGGATTCCAGGCGTAGACATGCCCCCGGCCTTGGAAGCTGTAGCTTTCAATGATGTTCATCTGCTTGCACTGGAAGTGGGCATATCTTGGACCAAGCTCTCCGAACGATGCCCGATGAAGTTTGTATTTCAGCAACTCTTGAAACACCGTCTTGTCCAGGGAAGACAGATGTGATTCTGCCAAGATTCCATTTAAGAGGCGGTGAAGTCGTGTCCTTTATGACGACTAATGTACCGACGTTGATATTGGACTTGTTGGATTTCCATTTAGTTCTCGTCTGAAGTTCGGACACGTACTCCTTCGACCAGCGGCTCCAAAACTGCTGACGTAGTTGCTCCACTCGTTGATATCGTGATAATGTATGCATGGGTTTAGATTCAAGGTCAGCGCAAACAGGTGCAGTCAGCGGACGACCAACCAAGAAATGAGCAGGGCTGAGAGGTAATAGGTCTTGTGGATCAGGGGAAAGTGGGGTCAGAGGACGTGAATTTAGGATAGCCTCAACCTGTGCTAACAACGTACTAAATTCCTCAAAAGTTAAATGAGCATCGCCGACCACTCGCCGAAGATGGTATTTGCAACTTTTAACTCCAGCTTCCCATAACCCACCAAGATGAGGAGAATATGGCGGAATAAATTTAAATTTAATGCCTTGACTAGCTGCGTAATCGATTATTTCATGTGAACAAGTAGATAGAAATTTAGTGAAATCATTCATGAGGCCAACAAAGCATTTACCATTGTCCGAATATATTTCCGAAGGCTTAGAACGACGTGAGATAAATCTTTTTAATGCTAGAAGATACGCGTCAGTAGTGAGATCGCTTACAAGCTCTAAATGGATAGCTCGTGTAGCAAAGCATACAAACAAACAAATGTAGGCCTTCACAGTCTTCGCTCCCCTACCTTTTCTGTTTAAAATGAGCACTGGGCCAGCATAGTCTACACCACAGTACATGAATGGATAGCCTGGACTCAAACGTTCCTTAGGTAAATTGCCCATGATAGGAGCCGGTGTCTTGCCTCGTATACGTGTACACAGCACACAATCATGAACTATTTTCCTAGCTAGATTACGTCCTCCTACTGGCCACCATTTTTCCCTTAGTGTAAATAATAGTAGTTGTGGAGCGGCATGTAGTAATTTTGTATGTTCGTGACGAAATAATAATGTCGTGAAATGATGTTTCGACGAAATTAAAATTGGATGTTTTTTATTGTAACTAAATTCTAAGGAATTGCTAATACGACCCCCTACTCGAATAATATTGTTATTATCAATGAATAAATTTAAATTAGACAAATTATGTTTGGTTGGTAACGTTTTATTATTATTTAGAATTTTGAATATATCTGGAAATGATTTTAATTGACAGAAATAAATTAATTTATTGAGGGATTCCTCAAGCTCTTCGACGCTCAGAGGCCCTATACGTGGGTTATCTTTATTAATTGTATTGTATATTACGCGTTTTAAACGAGCGACACCACGAATCATGCGATTGAAGTGAGAAAATTTCTCAAAAGGAAATTCGAACTGCTGTTCAGCTGTGTAAGTTACGTGTGAATGTGTGAAATCTGTGTTTTGTGTAGTTTTTATTTCAGGTAAGTCTTGTAATGACAAGTTATCATAAGTGAAAGAATTTGTGTATTGCGATTCACGAAGGAATTCCGGACCGGACCACCACATATTAGTTTCCATGAGCATATCTAATGCTAGACCCCGCGATACCAGGTCAGCTGGGTTGTCTTTGCCGCTGACGTGCTGCCATGCATGTTCCTTCGTCAATTCGCGTATCTCCGCGGTTCTATTCTGGACAAAAGGTTTTAACAAGCTCGGTGTCATTCGTAACCACCCTAATACAATAGTAGAATCTGTCCAAAATACAACGCTTTGAAAACTGCAACGCAACGATTCTATTATCTTAGTATATAATTTCGCTCCTAATAAAGCGCCGCATAGTTCTAATCTCAGAATACTAGTTGGCTTAATAGGTGCAACCTTACCTTTTGAACATAACAATTTGACGTCGATTGTATTATTTTGATTACAACTGCGAATATAAGCGCAAGCGCCGTAGCCTAGCTGCGATGCGTCGGTAAATATGTGCAGTTCTATATAATTAGGACATACACCTAAAACATGTCGCGGAATACGTAAACTATGAAGTACTGCCAGTGATGTTTCGAACTGTTTCCAAGCATATGCAATATCGCAGGGAACCGGTTCATCCCAATCAAGTTTTAACAACCATAATTTTTGCAATAGAATTTTACCCGTCATTATAGTCGGACTAAGTAAACCGAGTGGGTCAAAAATTTGGGAAACACTGGACAGTATGAAACGCTTTGTAATTCTAGTAGTGTAATTTTTAAATTCTGTGTGATAAAGCAACTCATCAGAAGTATTGTTCCACCCTAAGCCTAATGTGCGACAGTGAACGTTATCACCCAATGATAAATCCTTTTCAACATTAATATTAGAATTTAAGTTAATTAAATTTGAATCAAAATTAAATACCCATTTGCGTAAAGGAAAGCAACCAAGAGCCAATGTTTTCTTTGTATTTTCGCATATTTGTAAAATGTGCTGTATAGAATCAGATCCTGTAATCATGTCATCAACATAAAAGTCCTCATCTATAACTCGCTTGACGTCCGGGTCACTACACTCTGCTGCCAGCTGCTTTAAACATCTTACAGTAAGAAATGGAGCAGAGGCAGTGCCGTATGTGACAGTGTTTAATTTGTAAAAGCCTAGAGGTTCGTTAGGGTTGTCGCGCCACACTATCATTTGAAGTTCACGTTGATGTTCATCGACTAAGCACTGTCGATAAGCCTTCTCTATATCCGCACATACTACGAACCTATGTTGACGAAATCTTAACAAGATTGCTAGTAAGTCCCCTTGTATGGGTGGCCCTACAAGTTGCAACTCATTAAGTGAAATATCTGAAGTAGATTTTTGACTAGCATTGAACACAACTCTTAGTTTTGTTGAACTGCTATGTTCACGAAAAACACCATGATGCGGCATAAAATAGTGTGGTGTTTGGTAAGAATTTACTCGACTCATATGACCCAAATCGATATATTCATGAATAAAATCGGTGTACATTTTTTTGTAAACCGGTTTTTGCTGTAAACGTTTTTCAAGTGCTAAAAAACGCCGCTCAGCAATCGCATACGTATCGCCTAAGACGTCAGGTGAGCGCTTAAAGGGAATTTTAACACAAAACCTACCATTGGCCACACGCTTAGTATTTTCAACAAAGTGTTTTTCGCTTAAGACCTCTTCGTCACTGAGTACATTGGCTTTTGGTAGTTCCTCTAGTTCCCAAAACTGCTTCAACTGCGCCTCAATAGATTGAGTAAAATTGCAATGAATTGTATTAACGCCTTTTGAATTTGTCGCATAAATAGGTCCAGATATAATCCAGCCTAGTTTTGTATTTTGAAGGAAAGGCCCGCTTTGTAATCGCATTTTTCCTTCACTTAATAGGTCCCAAAATGCATCAGCACCTATTAAAATATCGATTTGTTGACTTTCGTAAAAAGTCGGGTCCGCTAATCGTATATTGTTAGGTAATTGTAATTGTAAAGTATCGCTTTGTATTGTAGTAGGCGGCAACGATGACGTAATCTCGTGCAACACCAAACATTGTAAACGCGTAAAGAAAGGACTGGACAACGCTTTAATCTCAATATTACACGATTGCGTAGTGTTTGTAATTGAGTTTCCAATACCTTTGACATGAACAGTAGACTGTATCGTAGTTAAATTAAGTAAATCGCATAATCGCTTTGTAATAAAACATCTTTCGCTTCCGCAGTCAAGGAGTGCGCGCACAATATGAATATTATTATTATGGCCGACTATCTCAACAAGTGCGGTTGATAATAACACCAGGTGCACAACAGACGAACCATCGCTTTGTATTTGGTCGTCTAAGTGTGCGGTATGCGTATACGTATAGTTATCGCTAGTTGAATATTTTTCTGCATAAGAAACCGGTTTGTTATCTGCGATCGAGACCGATGCGCCTGTAGTGGCGCTCAGCTGATCGTCATGTATTAATGTATTATGTCTCTGATTGCATTTACGACAGGAACCAAATCTGCAATTGGATGACGTATGCCCTGAACGTAAACAGTTAGAACATAAATTGTTTTGTTGTATAAATTTTAATTTATCTTGCAACTTCAAATCGAGAAAAGTTTTACAAGTGTAAATAGGATGATTGTTATTGCATACTAAACATGCACGCGTCTTTTTATTTTGTTGTGTTTGTGAACTAGGTGTCACTGGTGAAACATGGCAGTGAACCTTTGATATAGGTACTTGTTTTAACCCTTTATTAGAACTGTGAGTAACCTGTAACGTTTCTAACATGTCTGCCCTATCTTTTAAAAACTTAAGTAAATGTTCTAATTTTATAATGGGTGTTTCTGCCTGAGAACAGCTGTCATTGTTGTCCACGGGTATGGAGCCTCGAAATTGCTCCCACTCGCGTTCTGTAGTGCTGTCTAATTTAGAAACAACCAAATAAATTATTAAAGTATCCCATGAATCGACTGGCTCGTGTAACAATTTAAGTGCGCGTAAATTTTTTAAAATGTTGTCGATTAGTTTCCGAATCTGTGCAGGGGATTCTTTATTAATATTTTGTAATGAGAATAAGGCCTTGACATGATTATGAACTAGCAACCTAGTGTTATTATACCTATTGCAAATTAAATCCCAGGCAACCGAATAATTATTTGAAGAAAATTCCAAAGAATCTATTCGGTTGCCTGGGATTTAATTACTTATAATGTCGTGTGAGTTAAAATTTAATTAATTAAATTAATTTTTAGATTTCAATAAAATTAAACAAATTAGGATTATAATTTAGCGTAATATTTTATTAGTACAGAGAGATTCGTTGATGTCTTTTGCTTGACGTCCGCCCAAAAATAATATCATAACAACCAAGGGTTACTGTCATAAATATAACGAATTAAGATGGTTGTCAAAATATTGTTTTTTTTCTGAAATATTTTAAAAATATAAACGCATCTCAGAGTCGTTTGTCCTTATAGCAACAGAGTTCGCTTGCCGCATTCCAGGTTGAAAACTCCCAAACCAGACGCATATAAAATGTCTTTTAAGTGTTAATCTAACACTGACGATTATCTTAACTTAAAACCATGCAGTCCACCGGATGGTAAGAGGTCACTGCCGCCCATGGACTCCTGTAAACAACTTCAAATAGAACATAGGTTCTATCTGAAGTCAGACGCGTTGCTACTCCCGAGGACTAGGATGGTCGCCTCATATAAAAGTGTACCGGCAACCACACTATTCCATCGAAACGCAAGAACTGGTTCACGCTAGAAATAGGTGTGGCGGTGGTACCTCCTCGGTCGAACTACACTGTTCTACCACCTTTAGAGTAATAGGGTAAGTCTAAGTAATAGGGTCCCGTTTTTACCCTTTGGGTACGACCCCCTAGAAATCGAATATCAAAATAAAAATAAAAAATACCAACACACATCTTAAAAACAGGAGGCTACGTTATAAAACCAATGCGGAAAAATCTGCTGGCAATCGTTTTTAAGATAATATCTAACCCAGACTCAATCGCTGATACAAGTAAAAAGTTATTTTTATTATACTTTCTATTCGTTGTACTCGCGAAACAAGATTTGATAACGATGCATAAATGGTACAGAGAGATACAAAACGTAATTTTGTACAAGAGCAAAGTGTTAACAATAATTGCTTATGAAGGGTTCAATGACCGAAAGAATGTTTAAAAGAACGAACCAATGTTTTATATTGCATAATTCCGTAACTTTACACTTTAACAGATTTGTAAAATTAAGCAAGGTTAAACGCGAACACAAATATGCTTTTACAGCAGAATTGCGACAAACTACATATTTGTCAAAAAACTACAGCTAAGAGAGTAGGATGTGGTATGAAAATGTTATAGCTACACTTATCGTGGATCCATAGCTTGTATTCAATAATACAATCCTTAAATCACATGGTTCCATATAAAAAATAACTTTCTTGAACTCATTTTCACGATCTTTAAACAAAGCTAAGCAAAAAAATCTATTTTGTTGAAAGATTTGTCCCAGATGGTACGAGTAGCTTAGCGTCATCTGTGGTAATAACTTAATTTTATTCGCATTTCCATACTTTGGAAGCAATATTTATTTGTCGGCTCTGGTTGTTATTATATGGTTTACACAAGATTAGCTTATTCCTGCGTTTCCACCTGCTTCTATGTTTTAACTCAGGTCATAAACAAAATATGTGTCATTTTTCTGAGCAATACTACCAGTAGTTGTGCGCGAAAGAACCACAAACATATGTATGTTTGTCGCAAATTTTCGTCTTTATAATATTAGTAAGATTTGTAAACATCCAATCATTGATGTTTAAGGCAACCCGCGTGGCGGAGCGAATACTATACCGGTCTGACACGCAATAGGTCCAGGGTTCGATTCCCGGCCAGACAGGTATCTGAATGATGAGTTTAGGTTCATGTTCTGGGTCTGGGTATTTGTTTATTCGTCTTGTGTGTGTCCATGGTACCCAGGAGAAAATCCTAGTGTGGGGCTATGAGTGTAGAAAGCGTGTGATGGTCACCAAACATTCAAGCACGTGTTACGCTTGAACCGAGGGCCAGGTAACATTCGCTTGACACTGTATAAGTTGGTTTTAAGTTGAAAAATAAATACATGTCTCCAACCGTACAAGGCCGCGAAATTTCGGTACAAATTGGGCCACATCTGTGTAAGAAACAAAAACTACTGGACGGATATTGATGAGACAACACTGTGGTAACTCGATTTGTCCATTCATGTCTAGGATACTTAACACGGAACAAAGGAAACCACGTGAACGTGTTTTGAAACTTACCTCGACGTAAACGTATTCGTATATCTTTATATTTTTTTAATTAAAATAGCAGACTTTAAAATTTAGTTATATTTAGATATACACTTATCATTAAAAAGTAAGGCACTGTTTATGGACTACTGTGAACAATTTCATATGAAACATTCTAGGAGAGCTATTTGAAGTCAATCACAGATGCGTTGCTATTCCCGAGGGCTAAAATGATCGCTGTTCTATGTTACCATACATGTTTGGCAAAGGGAGATCTCCTGCCAGGCGAGGTGATCATGCCTGGGGAGCGGCCGTGCTCCGACAGTCGTTGTTCGGAACGTGTATATATGCGGGGTATTGAGAATACTTCGATAGCGTGTTTCAGAATACTAGTAGCGCCATCTATTGATGACTTGCGGGAGACGCCACATATGTATATTATCGCCTAGGGTTGACTGGTAGAATGGACTCAGGCGTAACAAAATTAATATTGCTTAGTTTTTCCATATGCGTTTCTAAATTATTAATCAACAAGGATTGTTTCCTAAAGATTCCTTCCTAAATAATGCAGGTGTAAATATAACAATGAAAATTTGAAGTGGCGATCAAACATGCTTTCACAAAAGCAACAACTATCTATGGTCGGCTTTAATCAACCTCAAATAGGGTTAATGGTTCGACTTGCAAAGACGCCTTTCACCCTTTACATCGAAATGTTTCAGCGTTTAACACTGATGTTATAAAATAGAAAAAGGTAATGTGGTGCCTGCCAAATAGAATACCAAAGGATTTAATCAGCTGGTTCAACATTTTTTCTAGGTATTTCTTTATAAAATTGAAGAAGCCAACGGCCATGCGGTCCACCTGAAGGTAAGTATACGCTGCAAATCATGGATATCTATAGTCAATATGTACAAAACAATGGCTCTTTTTTTGTTGTTTTCGAAGGGGAAACTTTCAAAAGGTACCCAAGGCCGTGGAGCGATGCCTGGTTATGTGGGATTTCACCGCACTAAAACCCTCCCGGACTAACTAAGACTCCGGGATCTCCAAAGAAACGCAACCGGAGTCCTCTGAGCGCGTTGCCCCATTGGGCTCCACCCAGGTGAGCTCAACAACAATGGCAAAACTCAACTCAACTCAACAAACTCAAAATCAAGGCATTGCACGTGCATTATTTCACACGAAGAATGACATTGTCGTTTTAAATGAAAGTGAGCCAGCAATCATACTTTTCCACTGAAACGCGAAAACTGCTTTGCGCTAGAGTTCGGTGGTGGTACCTCTCGAGTTGTAACATAATCTTTCTACTCTTTAATATATTACTTAAGGACCTCAAAAGGGCGGTAGAACCCGTTTCCGTTAGGTGGTAAAATTGATCACGTGGTAGAACCAGTGTAGTTCAACCGGGGAAATACTACCGCTACACTGACGTGAAGCAATTCTTGCGTTTCGATGGAAGGTTGTGGTTGGCTCATTTTTATAAGACGCGACAGTATTAATCCTTGAAACGGGCGATGTATCTATGATTGACTTCAGATGGGACCCCTGTTCTATATAAAGTTGTTCACAGATGTTCATGGACGGCAGAAGCCACTAACAACTGGACTGGACACTTGTTTGCTAAAAATGAATCTGGGATTGACTTCACACGGGACCCCTGTTCTATATAAAGTTGCTTACAGATGTTCATGGACGGCAAATGCCACTAACTATCAGGCGGACTGGACGCTCATTTGCTAAAAAAAATGTTGAACCTCAAGTGTTGTCATGTCAAGTCATGTTTTCAATAGATTTAGACAAGAATGACGACTTAACATTACAAAAACTAAATCGCAGTTCCATATCATCTTTAAAATAACACTAAAAACACTATACCGTAGGTCATTACGTGGGTATTCTCTCAGAATTTACGGTATATTTCTGACTCAGTTTGCGAAATCAATCCGACGTCGTCAAAGATGTCTGCAGCTCAGACGTAGTCTTGACATTAAATCCGATATACTATAAAAATAAAAACGACTACACAATAAATAAAACAGTCTGTCTATGTTTGATTTGAAAATAATTGTAACATATCAAACAAAAAAGTGATAAATAATGTGAATTATGTTTTTCCAATGTGTGAAGACTTGACCACCAATTCGCACTTGGCCAGCGCGGTGGACTATGGCCTAAAAATTCCTCATTCTGAGGGAAGACGCGTGCCCAGCAGTGGGACAATAATGGGTTGACAAGAGAGAAGACTTAAGTCTAAATAATAGTTAAATTCTGGTAGTGATTGCATTCAAATGCACAATATTTTATAAGAAATCCGTTTGTACATTTTATTTCAATACTTAAAACTTACAATAATTTTCGCTTTTATATCAAAAATCTTCAACGATGTACTCGCTACACTAGTATACATGAAATATCTCGTATTATGAAATATTCAACGAACCACTGAACATTTATTACAGACCATTTCGAATTCCCTTTATTCTTGAACAAATTTATTCTTGATAGTCCTGAAACTATAAGTATTATCGCCGACTGTACCTCCACCATAAATCAGAACGACGCAAATTACAGCTAAACGCTTCTCCCTGTAACTGTACTCCATCCCACGTTCCATGGGTTTTGATCTCCGTCCAAGTGACGTCACCGCAGGATCGCACATAAAACCATCTGCAGTAGCGCCATGACGCCAAAACCGTAGAGCGGACGCTACGCCGTAGACGTGCTACGCGCGGTTACGAACTTTGTTCGAGTTAGTTGGTGCAGAGCTCAAGGGTATGTAACATTTTTTATACCCTATGTGTAAAAGTTATTGAGGGACAAAAACTAAAAATATGTGAAAAGGAGTAAAATAATAAAATGCAAATGAAATGTTTGATATAAGAGGAGTTGTAAAAGTAGTACTATTTTTGGTAATTATATTTAAAAAAAAAAAATAATGATGTTACTTTGTACATGTATAAACTGGCAAGGTTTTGCTGTGAAACTATTATTAACAAAATCTCGACCTACCTATTCGATTATTCGAATAATCATAATACAAGATAATGAAAAAAATAAACGATATTGTTCGTTTATTTTTTCACAATTATAACATGAAATTTAATAATATAGTAGTAATACCTACAGTAACTCCCGATATTTCAATAATTAATTAATCATGAACACAAATTAAGTTAAAACTTTTGAACATGTTGAAAATTTGTAGCTTGAAATGAGGCTTAATTCAATTACAGTGTAATCTGCTATTAATTCAAATTAACGCGGCTACGCTAGTAACGCGATTATAAATCTACCATCAATAAAATTCATAATTAGTACCAAAATTAATTAATATAATACAGACCAAATAGGAAAATTTAATCCAGAAAAAATAACAATAACTTATAACTTATAAGATTATCGATTAATTTAGAAGCGATTATTTTTTTAGGTACTGCTTAAGAGAAAGTTTATAAAGCCCCTTTAATACGTTGCCAACGACACCATTATCAAAGAATCTAAAAAAAAATCAAAAAGATCTCAAAACTAATTGAGCCCTGGGTGCGTTGGAGACCTAATCAGTCTCCTAAAATACAATTTTGAAAATAATTTATATCTTCCAAAAAACATTACATATACTTGAAATTATAGTACCTACTGTACGTTAGGGACCTAGTCCATCCCTATTTTTTATTGTGTCTTTGAACTCACTCTTAAAACAAATTAGTATATTTATATTGTTCATGCGTTAAGAACTTTACAAGTTAGAGCCCCCTGCAAGGAGTGAAACAACAGGATTTTAGCCACGCATAATAAAAAAGTCCTGCAAGAGACTTGTAAGATCTCGTATTGCAACGAACGAATAAATCATGTAAGGCATACTCATGTAGCCATCTAAATTTATGTAACCCTAAAAAAGAAGACGAAAAGGTAAATTCAAAGCTAATATTATTATGTAATAAATAATATCGGACCTGCTTATCTGATTCTTGAACTCCTTTAACAGCAAATTGAGTAATATTTAGAATAGAATAATAACTTTAAAAAAATGTAGGCGTGTTTCTTTGTCTGACATTCGTATGTATCCTTATATACATATATACATTACTAGCTGTACCCGCGGCTACGCCCGCGTGCAAGTCAATGTATCGCAAATTCTACGATAAAAGTAGTCTACATGTTGTTCCATAACATTTTCTATAGTAAAAAACCCGTAAAAATCGGTTTATCCGGTAAAGGATTACCCGGACAAACACAGAGTGAAAAAACTAATTTTAAGTGTGTATTTGTGGGTAGGTGCATATTGTTATGTAAAATGTTATGAAAATAAGACGAATCAGAATATCGAAAACCCCTTTTTTGAACCAATTTACAGTCTTAGTGGTCACATTAACAATATCGGAATACATCTTTTCAAACAACGCCTCCACATTTAAACCAAAGCGCATCGATTATAAAGATGGATTTTAACTTTTATGAATTGAAAAATACTATTTTAAGTAATTTTGGTCCTTTTAAATTTCTGAGTAAGATTACATAAAGGTGAACCTACTTTTAACATTAATTTGACAACCTTGACGACCCGCGTTGCGGAGCAGCTACCACACCCGGTTCGATTCCCGGCCAGACAGGAATCTGAATAGATTCATGTTCTGGGTCTGGGTGTTTCTATAAATATACGTCTTGTGTGTCCATGGTACCCACGACACAGGAAAAAAGTCCTAGTGTGGGGCTATTGTAGAAATTGAAATTGTAGAAATTTTCTATTTTATTGAGTGTAGAAAGCGTATTTTTATAGAAAAAAAAAAGTTTGTGTGGAGGAGTACCGGGAGGCGGGTTGAAGGAATCCAAAAATTTTGTTGGATAATGTCTTCGATCTCGATGGCTGTATCTACAGAATCTTCATCCCAAATAGTCAAATAACAATCCCGCATTGAATTTCCAGTATTACTTTGATTTGAAATATTAAAAATGTTAGAGAAATCGTTGCTACAAATCTTGAGTGGACGCTCAATAGGCAGGCATTATGACCGCTTTTTAAAAGTGTGGGTGCAACGCTGGACGACGCCACGGCAATAGCTATTTTTCTATCAGATCTTATATTTTTCGCTAATAGTAAGTTTATTAAAAACGTTTTACCCGTGCCTCCTAGTGCATCTAACTAAAACTAAAAATCGAATGACAGTATCAATGATACGTAAACTAATTTTGGTTCTACTAACATTTAAGCGGCGCTCAGGTATGTTTATAGTTTATCTTTATAAAGCCTTGTTTGTGGTTCATTACATTAAAATTTGAATTTGTCGGCAAGGTAAATCCAAATTATTTTGCACTTTTACCTGACAGAGGTTAAACCTCTATTAATTTCATATAAACTTTGTGACACATTGATTCCCACGCGGGCGAAAGCTTTGCATTTCCGATACTAAATAATATTTAAAAATGAACTGGTTATTAAAAAAATAATACTAAAATTAGTGTTTTTGAAAACTACAGACTATAATTATAATAATAATAATGTACATAAGACAACTGGTTTCGAACCCCAGACCTCGCGTTTCTAATCCGCCCGACTTGGCACCACACGGCTATCACGATATTAATAACAGATAATAATTTTCACATACATATGAGTTAAGAATATCATCTATTTTGGCTTATTTTGACACACTTTGTTATATAAAATTAATTTAAAATATGTTGTTATTTAAATGCATGTTTTATATAACATTATTTATAATGAACATATCCTTTATATAAAAAGAACAATAATGTTGACCTTGCTTCTTTGTTATTAGAGCCAAGTGTTCATCAACCATGCTTCAATATTCATAAATGCAATTATTTATCACAAAAGTTGCAAAAGCTTCTTTATAATAATAATTCATGATATAATTGTTATATCTTATTTAGATACTGATCGACTTATTAATGTTAGTATTTTGCTTAAAAGACTATCAATTGTATTTTGTCCTTATATTTATTTTCGCTAAAAATGTACGGGTGTGGTCAATAACATAACTTTATTTATGCAATAATAGTTAAAAAACTATTTATGTAACATGAACATGGAGTGACAAATGATGTCGATAATTTTATTTTGAAACAATGTTAAAACATTTTATCGCCTTTGAATTATTGGATTCGAATAACTATTTTACTATAATAGTATGACGCGCCATCTGTTATCAATTGGGAATACTATTGTACTACTCTACCTACTACCTGTACCTACTCTAAGAGCGATTTTACATTAGGTCGCAAGCTGCGCGGCCGCAGCGCGTCAAAGGATGCTTTTTTATTATTGAAATATTTCATAAATTCATAAATTATATTAAAATCAATTTGAATCACATCTATTTTTATGATAATTGATAGTTACAAATTTATACGTATTATTTTTGAATGAATTTAGAATGGCATTCGGGCGGCCATTATGGCTACTGTCATGTCACACTACTGTCATGTTACACATGTTTACATTAGAATTTAACAAAATACGCGACAATCCGAATTTTACGGATGTATGTTGTCGACTCGAAATCAATTTTTTTTTATGTTTTATTATTTAGATAAGGTTTTAAGTAAGTCTATTGTACCCCTTGACGGACTTGTCAATATGGGACTTTGTCAAAAACGAACTTCCATACAAACATTTATGCCCGATTTTAATGCTTTCAACCCATTTTTTTCGATAAAAAGCAGCCTATGTCCTTTCTCGAGGTCAACACTATCTGTATGCCCAATTTCATAAAGATCGGTTAAGTTGTTTTGGCGTGAATAAGTAGCAGACAGACAGACAGACAGACAGACAGAGTTACTTTCACATTTATAATATTAGTAGGGATAGAGGTAGGTAATAAATAAACACCACGCCAACGAACATGCAGTCCTCTTCACAGTATGATGATGATGGATGAAGTGATAAATTTCTTCAATTATCAAAGTACTATGGGTTGTCGATGTATAGCCTCAAAAAGTTGAGTAGGAGCTTCAATTAGATATTTCGTCAGCCCATTATTGTCTCACTGCTGGGCACGAGTCTTCTCTCAGAATGAGAGAGTTTTTTAGGCCATAGTCCACCGCGCTGGCCAAGTGCGAATTGGTGGACTTCACACACCTCCGAGAACTTTTGTTTAAAGAACTCTCGGGTGTGAAAGTTTCCTCATGATGTTTTCCTTCACCGAAAAGCAGTGATAATTAATTTCTAATACACACATAAATCAGTAGTGCGTGCCTGGGTTTAAACCTTGGATCTCCCGATTGTCAGGGCAAGTTTCAACCATTAGGCTATCACTGCTCTGCTCTCTGCTTCAATTAGATGTCTACCTTTAACTCACAATATAAGAGCTTGACAAGTCAGAAAAAAATGTAGCACAGGTGCCTAAAACCACAGAGAGACTTACCATCTCCATATTCTTGTATTACAATTTATTCGATAGACCGAAGACATTTATTTATTTGCTGGCTTATTTCAATCTTATGTAAAAAAATCGTATCAATTTTGTTGAATTCGTGGAAATAATAAGCAGCTACCGACTATTAAAAATATAATGTCTTTAGATGTATGATATACTGATTTGAAAAATTAAAAACGTATAAAAAATCCTTCATAAGATAGTGGCGATTTAATGTATTCATAACTATCCAGATATACTTGTTGAAGGTGGTAGAACCAGTGTTCTTCGACCGTTGTTCATTGGAAATACAGGTGGTAGCTACCACTGTAGTTCGGCCGGAGAAGTACTACCGCCACTCCTATTTCTAGCGTAAAACAGTTCTTGCGTTTCGTTGGAAGGTGGTTGCCGGCACGCTTCTATATGAGCCGAACATATAAAGTTGTTTACAGATGTTTATGGGCGGCAATGACTACTTACCATCAAGTGGTCTGCATGCTCGTTTGCTACTTCTATAGAAAAATACTTATATAGAAAAAGTACAAAGTTCCTGCCTGTAGACAAAACAAAACATACTCATTCCTACACTAGGGGACCCAGTTGGACGTACTAGTATATCCCTGTCATACTTCTCGTAAACTAACCACTACTGGCGCCGAAACGTGGTCATTCACTATAGGCCTCGTTAATTATTAAGGTAATTTGGAGATGGTAGAATTTTATTCTTCTTGATTTGAATCCAGAGGCACTACAACCACCTATTTCCTTAAAACAGTAGTATTAAGTGCTCCTGTGACCTATTTTTATAAGAGTCACTTAAATAAGCTATTTCAAATTAGTCCATAACGGTAGCAACGCATCTGCCGTCAACCTAACATAACATTTCAAATCTATCCGTGCTGATAACAAATGTCTATGAGCAGCATTAGAAGGACCACTTAACATTAGAGGGACTGCATGTTCGTTTATTACCTCCTCATTATAAAAGAAAAAAATACAAAGTAATTTACAAATGTAATGCACTTTTTAAGTACTACTCTATTTTGGTCATGGTCCAACTGTAAAATAACAAGTTTTTCTGTTCTCTTACACCAAATATTTTCTTACAACAAAAGCGTTAAGCATTTTTTGTTTTTAAATGTGGTAGAATCCTTTGTGAATTCTTTTTTCCAACCCCGGAAACATCACAACTACCCCTATTTTTATATAATACTTTTCTATCGGTGACATGCTAGGGGTTGCTAGCTTTGAGGACGTCTTTACCACTCACTCTCACTAAAGGCACTCGGGGCCAGTGCCCAGGGCCCCCAACCTCAGAGGGCCCCGAAGGACCGTCAATTTTTCTCACATATAATATCAAAATATTATGGTCGGGCGCATTACACTTTTCTCGTTGCACGAACGTCAATCGTTTTCAGATTTATTCAAATCAATACATTTATATGAATAATTTGAATGATTCAATGACCATTATAACTGACGATTCTAATCGTATTTAACGTGTCAAGTTACCTATTTGATTTTTTATTCAGTAACTTGAAAGTTTACAAGAGAATTAATAATTAAATGTCGACTATGGTTGGGGAATCCCCGGATGATTACTTTCTTTACGGTCTAAAAGGGCCCCAAATTCTATTGTGCCAAAGAGCCCCAAAATAGTCCAAGAAGGTCCTGTCCGGGACAAACTTCATGTAAAAGTCTTATCTTGTTTGTAGTTAGTTACAGATGTCCATGGGCAGTAGTAGTAGTAGTCGTAGCCACCTACCATCAGGCATCACAAACTGCTGGCGCCGTTGTTATTTTACATTAAAGAGAAGCAAGGTATTTTATACGGAACTTAAGTAACAGACCTCCTCATAGTTATTAAATAGGTACTGCGGCTCATTGACATCTTCAAAAAATTTAATATAGACAGAGGCTCTACCTAAAGTGAATCAGAGATGCGGTGCTACTTTTGAGGACTAAGTCACCTCAAATTAAAGCGAGCTGGCAACCACACCTTTCCACCAAAACTCAAGAATCACTGTAGAAATAGATGAGGTGGTTGTACGTTCCCAGTTGAAACATACTCGTATCACTTTGAAAAATGTAATGTATGTATATAATGCACTTTCTGAGTACTACTCAGTATTGGCCGTAGTCCAACAGTAAAATAACGTATAATTCAAGTTTGTCTCTGTTTTCCTTCGCCAAAAGTGTCACGCATTTATATTTCCTGGTTCTAACCAAAATGGGTTGCTTTTACCGAAGATGGATACGCATAGTTTTGTTTTTAATAGAGCTTTTAAGGGAATATATTATTATTGTAGTTTGTTTTTTCGCGAGATTATTTTTCGTCGCTACTGATATTGAAGATCCAGTTAAAAGTAACATTGCTCTATATGAATAGAAACAAAATTTGTATAATCTCATCTTAGTTACGTGAGAGCGGTGGTATTTTTTAGCATATAATCGAAAGAATAATAGGTATAAGAATTCGCGTCAAGAAAGAAGGGTTATGTGTAAAAATAATACATAACATAATTTTGAAAAGAAGTGGAGGGTCCAGAAAGGAAAGATGATTACATGATTTTAGTAAAATAAAACTCGATTGAATTAATAAATCACGTTTATTGTGTTAAGTTAGATTTTCAAAGACGCTATTCTCATTTTCGAAAATTTAATTTTAATATGATTAGACTTCTTTACTAGATTCTTTATTAGATTTCTTTACTAGGATTAGACTAAATATCATTTTAAAATAAGAAGTATATAATATCATTTTTTGACAAAGACTTTTTATAAAAAAATATTTGACTATCCACAAAGAATTGTAAGCATAAAACTAATTTACAGTTAACGCTTATTATTTATTATAGCCTTTTAGAAACTACACTGAATTGTTTAATGAGTAAAAATAACTTTTGACGCGAATTCTTTGCCTATAGCCCGTTACACAAGGAAAAATCAAATTAAAAAGTAATTAACTATTTATAATTAACACTAAATAACGATTTATAACCCTTAAAACCGCGCTTTATGTTTTAAAAGTGTAAAAGTCTTTATAGTTCTAATGTATTTGAACAAAAGTTGGACGAAAAGTAATTAACTTTTTGCAATTAAATTTAAACGTAGCGAAAATGTGTTTCTTTCTAAAGTTATACAAACACAACATATATTTTATACTTTTACAATTAGGCTATCTATTCCTATGGTTTTAATACAAATTGGATTACATACAATATTTAATCATACTGGTCATCATACTAATATTATGATGGCGAAAGTTTGTGAGTGTGTATGTTTGTTACTTCTTCCCGTGTAAACGGCTGCAACGATTTTTATAAAATTTGGTAGGGAGTTAGCTGATACTCTGGATTAACATATAGGCTACTTTTTACTGTGGGAAAATATCTTATTCCCACGAGACAATTGATTTTTGTTAACGCGGGCAAAGCTGCGGGATTCAACTAGTTTTCTATATAATTGACATTTTACAGAAAATAGAATGATTTAGCAGTAGATAAACTTATACATATACTGCATATTTAGGGCTAATATAAAGATCGTTTACCAAATTTCCTTATTCTTCGTTATGATCCACCAACCAGATAGAAAAATATTAGTTTAACCTCGGAGTTGGCAGTTGAATCAGAACCAGACCCAGAACATGAATCTAAACTCATCATTCAGATATCGGGTTCGATTTCCGACCAGACAGGTTTTTTTTTATAAGATTGAAGTAGCAAACGGGCATGCAGTCCACCTGATGGTAAGTGGTCACTGCCGTCCATGGGCATCTGTAATCAACTTACAGAACATGGGTTCCATCTGAAGTCAATTACAGATGCGATGCTACTCCCGAGGACTATGATGGTCGCCTCATGTGAAAGTGTACAACCACACCATTCTATCGAAACGCAAGAAATGCTTCACGTTAGAAAAAGGTGGGGCGGTACTTCCCGGTCGAACTACACTGGTTCTACCACCTGTCAAAGTGAGCCGGCTATCACACATTTCCACCGAAACGCTGAAATTGGTGTCCCTTGTTGAACCATATAATATGTTCTACGACATAGTACTGATCTACATAAATTTCCATATACCTTTACCTACCACCAAACAATTGTTGAATAAAGAGTTGTATGTCC